>CANNZV010004157.1:0-46401 GCA_947561585.1 Caprella mutica
ATATTGTTTCCCCCTGATTTTGATATATAATATGTATTTATAGGACGGTTACTACATTGTGAGAAGTACCTATTTTCTTCACGTGCTCTGTCTCATCTGATATAAAAATAGCACCGACCGTAGACCGGCATGACATCGGCAACATTATGTATTAATAACGGTTCTAGGTAAATTGCCTAGAATTGACCGAAAGAAAAATTGCTCGAATGATCAAATTTCTCACAGTGTTCAAATTAATAAAAGACAGATAATCATCAAATTGGATCACTTCAATTTGCTGCTCCTAATCATCCTGGTATCTAATTAGTAATCTATAACAACTGCATTTCATATTTTTCATCGTTGTTCACTATCAATCATAATACGGGTTTGAAATTATTATCTTCCTGGTTTTTTTTATTGAACAGGAATACTCTACCAACTTTGGGTACAGTAATTTTCGTTTTTTGTCAGTCAATAGATACACTAGGGTCCGACGAGATGTTTTTGGGGATAGGTTAGGTTTGTTAGGTTTTAGCAACTCGGGCTATGGGAACTGTTTCCGATACATTTAGCTAACCTCTGGTATTCGTGTCTTTTTCCCTTTTCGGTAGCTCTTATATGTTTGACTTTTCTTCTTCTTTTACATTAAGCAATTGACTATTCAAAATTTTAGCCATTTTTAATTTCATAAATATTGCCGAAAGTCGGTTTATAATGAAGAATATTCCCTTCTATTAACTTCACCCAATCGTCCTTGTTTCTAATTGGTAATTAATAATAACTGCATTTCTTTTATTTTATATTATCCGAACGATTGATAATTCGAGCAATTGTTCTTTCGGTCAATTGTTCGTTCGAGCAATTGTTTTTCGAGTAATTGTCTATCGAGTAATTGTTCATTCGAGCAATTGTTTTTAGAGCAATTGTTTTCGAGCAATTTACCGGCTACCATTAATAACAGGTTTATAATTCATATAATACATTAATAAGTTATTCATGAAACATTTATAAGTCATTTGCTAGAACTGGGTCAGTGAGTTGACAAAACGTCGGATTTGCACTAGCCCAGTGCAACACTAGCACTACATCGGCAACGTTAAGTATTGCCAGTACCAATATGTCGTTCATACGTAGTTATACTGTTCTGGGCCAGTGGACATCCGTGAGCTGGGCCAACGTCGGGCCTTTACTGGCCCAATACACCAAGACCGGAATGACAACGTTGGCCTAGAGTTTATCTCTGAATTGGGCCAACGTAAACATTTAAATGTTTACTGGGTTGTTAAGTTGGAAGAAAATGTTCCTTGACAGGCTGACCGTAAAGCCTCAATGAGTTTGAGTATATCCTGGGTTCTAGTTCCCTCCTTAATTTCTGTGTTAATTCGTAACGTGTTAATTTGTATTTTCATTTGTACATATAATGTACAAATGAAAACTAACTTATCTGTGTAATGGCAAGCATGAATCTTATCAATAGCGATTTAGTTAATTATAAAATGAAGTTTCATTTACTCTTGTACATTCAGGAATCCCTTGCAGTCATAAGAATTTAATTAATAACTTATTTTCGAATAAGACAAAAACCCATGCTCGAATGACGTTCGCTTTCTTTGATGAGATAACAATTTATTAGCTACCGTAAATGGACAAGAGAAAATATAAAGAAAGAGAACTCAAATTAAAATTACATAATTTAAAAACCCCGATCATACAATTCAATCAATTTGCAAAGTATTTACAATGTTTATATTAACAATCGACCTAATTAAAGTAATTAATCCATCATTAATACGCTGAAAAACTTTAATTTTATAACTCAGAAATATAACTTTAACTTTAACTTGATACTAATTATTCATAATTAGTTTAATTATTCTAAATTAAATTATTAAAGATATTTAAATGTTATTAAAGATATTTAAATGTTATTAAAGATATTTAAATATCATTAAGTATTATTAAATATTAATAATGTTAAAGCAGTGGTAAAATATTTTAATATTTGTTCAGTTGTAATGGAAAGAATAAACCGTCTTATTTGAAAACTGAGTAGTACAACTTGTATTATAACTATAATATTGTACCATTGTATTGTATTGTTATTGTAACAGAAGCAATGATATCTTGTTGTTAACTTTAGAAGATTGTAACTCTTAAGACAAACATGCAGTGAATGACAGTTCACTTTTAGAAATGCCTAATAAAACGCCTTATATTAATATTAAGTAATATGCCTAATTGGCAGATTAAATTACATTAGCATTGTTAAGAAATTAACAATGTCTTTTAATAATGAAACTCCCTAGTAAAATTTAGCTTTGCTTCGTCAAAGAAAATAACATCTTGAGGTGTAGCAAATTTGGCTAATTGCCTAAATACCTTTTTAAGTAGTCAACTTTCCGACCAACGACAATTGTTTTTTTTCACACTCTAGCATTGTCCAGAAGTTAACAATGCCACCTAATAATAAAGTCTTGAGCCGTGGCTAATTGCTTAAATACCTCCTTAACATGAGAACCTCCAACTATTGGGATTCTCAATACTCAATCTATCCCATAAATACAGTTTGCTCGGGCCAATCCTTGTCCAGTCACGAATAGGCGTTCCACTCGATGGTAGTGTTACCTAGCGTTAGCTTCAGACTTTCTTCAACTTCCCTTTATAGCAAGTGTTCAGTTTAGACTTGACCCTATCGTATTATTTCCAGAAGTTCAACTATGTATCGTGCGTTATTGCAATATAGAATGTCGGAAACGAAAGTGTCCTCTTCATTATCCCTGTCCTAACCTAGAACCAAAACCTCGCACCATAACAAAAGGACCAACAGAATAGTTCAGTCTTTGGAAAGCGGGAATCCTATTCTAACAGTTTGACTTTCACGTCAAATTTCCTATAAAAACTTATATCACTTCTGCACATTGCCAATACACATCAACATCGGGATCCGGAAAATTGATCGAAAGCAATTGACCGAAAACAATTGATCGAAAGCAATTGATCGAATGGAAAATTGATCGAATGGAAAATTGATCGAAAGGAAAATTGATCTAAGGGAAAATTGGTCGAATGGAAAATTGATCGAAAGGAAAATTGGTCGAATATAAAATTGATCGAAAGGAAAATTGATCGCACAACAATTGATCGAATGCAGAATTGACCGAAAATAAATTGATCGAAAATGATATTTGATCTATTTACACTAATTGACAATGATAACTAAAATCATGGATTACCAGGGAAACTTACTTGCAATATATTACAGCTAGTAGATCTTGTTACCATGATTTATATATGATAATGATAATTTATACAATAATGATATATGATAATAATTTATGTATAAAATTTTTTCAATCAACTGTTTTTCTATAACACAGAACTATATATGCTTTGAAATATATTATAATTTGAAGAACATTAAGTTTTCTTAGTTCAAGAATTTAGATTGTTCTAGATAACTTGTGAAATGAAAGTTGAATAATTAATTAATTTAGTATAGGTTTAACGTCTGTTTCGGAACAAAAAGCCATATCACTGACGGCAAAAAGGGAATTAAATACAAGAGATAGGAAGAAGCAGTCGGAAAGGAAAATGGATTCATGAACAAAGTCACTTAACACCGTCGGTGTTAAGTGAGTACCTTGTGAATGCAGTCACTTAGCAAGGAATGTAACAAAAAGGGACACTAAGCACTGGTTACTGCACTCACAGATGGAAGAAAAAAATGAACCTGATCTATTTGATCAATTGTTGTGCAATCAATTTTCCTTTCGATCAATTTTCCATTCGACCAATTTTCCTTTCGACCAATTTTCCATTCAACCAATTTTCCTTTCGACCAATTTTCCTTTCGATCAATTTTCCATTCGACCAATTTTCCATTCGATCAATTGCTTTCGATCAATTGTTTTCGGTCAATTGCTTTCGATCAATTTTCCTAGACCCATCGACATCACTTCTAACACGATAATAATTCAATAGTTTTCTTAATAATCGAACGAGTCTTTATCTGGCATAAATTCCTTATCTAACATTTGCACTTTTTTAAAGAATTTAACCTTATTTTTGAGGTTATAACATAAAAATGATACATTTTTTAAGACGTAGTATAATTTAGTCATAAAACTTATGCATTTAATATAATACAAAGAGGAGTAGAAATCGTATAAGATGTATTTTTTGAATAAATTTACTATACTAGATTAAAGAATTGTTATCTTACCTCGTTTTAGTAAGCCCACTGGTTTAAATAAGTCTGAAAATATCATGTTTTTTCGAGTTAGGAGGATATTTGGTCTGAAAAAAGTCAAAGGAGAAGGATTTCTTTCAGTTGAAACCAACTTTATTTTCATTGTGAGCTGACAGAATACCTACAGACAAAATGCAATTGTTTAGTTTTAAAAAAGTTTGTTATTTCTAAAATACTATAACTTTTTCAAACGGTTGTTTGCAATAACTATCGGCTTTCTTCACATGTACAGTTCTTCGTGACGAGTCAGTACTATGTTCATTAATATGTTTCATGATTTCAAAGTTTCATTTCATTTAGTATGAAGACGAGTTGACATTTGATTTTTTTCTCTTCGAACATTCCCAATGAACATAAGCCACCAACACACGATGGACACTTTTTCGTCAATTTATTGATATCAATTAATTGACGAAAAAATTGATCGTCTATGAGCGCCTTTAGACAATAGTTCTCTTAAACAGCAAACTTCAAGAGACAATTGATTACAATTATAACAAACAGAAATTTGAAGAACCACCGATAGTGTCTTACCTTCTATTGTTACCTGGCTAGAGTAAGTTATTATTGTAATTGGTATCAATGTGTCATTTAGGCCGGTATGTTCATTGATTTGTTCTTAAAGATTGATTACATCTGTCCACTTGTGTTTTTCAAGTGCCTTACCTTTTCATTATAATAATAAATTTACTATGCATATCATTATACCTGTAAATTCAGGAATAAATTGCAACTTTATTGAATTTTAAATCTTCTTTTCGAATAAGACCAATCCATGATAGTGTGCCACTTGGCTAATTCACTACCAGAAACATAAAAAAAATATATATTTTATTGATACAATGGAAATATTGCCCCGAACATACATACAGTTCTTTAATTAAATAATTCAAATGAGAAATGTAATTCATACTTTCACTGTATTTAAAATTTTAATTAAAAAACAAATATGTTTAGATAAATTACTTTTGGATACTAATTAATAGAAATAATTCCAAATTTTTAACTCGGTTAGACTAGCAATTCGAAATTAACACCACAAATTAAAAATGATCACCGTTGCATAATGGAAATTAAAAATTGTCACTGTTGCATAATGGAAATTAAAAATTGTCACTGTTGCATAATGGAAATTAAAAAAGGTCACTGTTGCATAATGGAAATTAAAAATGATCACCGTTGCATAATGGAAATTAAAAATTGTCACTGTTCCATAATGGAAATTAAAAATAATCACCGTTGCATAATGGGAATTAAAAATGATCACCGTTGCATAATGGAAATTAAAAATGTTTACCGTTGCATAATGGAAATTAAAAATGATCACCGTTGCATAATGGAAATTAAAAATGATCACCGTTGCATAATGGAAATTAAAAATGATTACCGTTGCATAATGGAAATTAAAAATGATCACCGTTGCATAATGGAAATTAAAAATTGTCACTGTTGCATAATGGAAATAAAAATGATCACCGTTGCATAATGGAAATTAAAAATGATCACCGTTGCATAATGGAAATTAAAAATGATCACCGTTGCATAATGGAAATTAAAAATGATCACCGTTGCATAATAGAAATTAAAAATGATCACCGTTGCATAATAGAAATTAAAAATGATCACCGTTGCATTATGGATATTTTATTAACACTGCTGCATAAAAGAGGTAAGCTCACTAGCGCTCTCTCACACATATCTGTGTACTGATTTTCTATTGGTTAATTTTCCAATTTAGCACAGGTGCTCTGAAATTTAAATTAACGATGAAACAACAGCTGTGATCCTAATTTACATGTACATGAACAATTATATACCAATTCATTTCAGAGGAAGCTGCAGAAAATCTGTATTAAAAAGGTTGATATCATCAACACTCTACAGTAACATTGTGATCACCGTCAAATTTACCCCATTGTTTTGTTTTCAATAAATATAAAAAACTGTCAAATGAATTTAAAAATAATAAAATTATAGATAATAAAGTTTAATAGACGACCAAAGTGAAGTGAGTTGGGTTCCTTTTTAGAATATCAGTGAAATATTCCTATGTTATTCGTACGGGGAGAAAAATTAGGTGGTAGAACATCCATTACAGCTGACTATTTACTTACTCTTGGAAAAATGGACGTCCACATTTCGATACCTATAATATCTAAACACTTTCATTGCTACAAAGTTCATTGAAATGTGTATCTAAATAAAAAAGTTATGAGCAATTTAATTAGAAATATCGTTAATTAAGAGAGAAATCCGTCAATTAGATAATCGGCAGAACATCGTTTACAGGAAAAATTTGAAAGATTGGTTACCAAATAAAATCAAATTCTCTCGGTTTTGGAAATATTACTTATTATTGAAGTAATTTTATTTATTCTTTACCCAACAAACATATGAATGTCGATTCCATGCCGTTTGCTGTCGAATTCGTAGCGCTAACGGTGGATATCGACTTAGCAACCATTTCGACTCATAGTAGATATCGGAATGTCTGTTTCTAAATGATATCTGAATTTACACTTCGAGTAGAAACACGAAAATCGATACATGGTTGTAACAGCAGCATCCTTATGTCGGAATGTCTGTTTCCAAACGATATCTGAATTTATACTTCGATCAGAAGTGCGAAAACAGATACGTAGCTTTAAAAAAATCGTTTCAAATTTGGAAATTCATTTTCTTATCTTCCTGTTTTATAATACGTATAGAAATGTAGGAATTATTTCTATTCAATTGGATTGTACCTTTCTATATAACGTACGTTGTGCTCCCTTATAGGGAACTTATAGGGAACTCCCTTATAGGGAACTACGGCAGTTGTAAAGGTACGATCGGGCATTGGCACGCTAGTGTAATTGTACAATGGATCAACGTAAAGTAAGCGATATTGGAACATCGGTTGTTCAACAGTGTTCCTCCAGTACCATGAAAATGAATGTATAACCAATCAAGTGATTTATCAATGGCCAGTGCATTTATGGTTATGAATCTATTAAACTGCTTATTGTAAACAAGCCACGAGGGGTTCCTGAAGCTGTCTTTGGTGAATATAGAAGAGAAGTGGGGTGGCATCCCTTTGGACCCAAATTGTTGTAATTTGGATTGTGTATTATCTATTCTATGTTTACCATGTTTATAGTGTTTTTAACTCTCCATGCAGTTTTAGAGGATAGCGCTCTGGTTATGCTCTACAATTACGTACGAGGTCTTAGATTTTGTGTTAGGTAGGCTCGTGACTTCATTTACTATCACCTCTTCATTTCCCTATTCCATCCTTGAATGCAGCCACCGGTGCTTGTGACCATTTTTGTCACATTCCTCGGTAAGTGACGGCATTCACGGAGTAGCTTTTCAGCATCCATGAGCGTTGTGACTTTGTCCATGGAGCCACTTTCCTTTCTGACTGCTTCTTCCAGTCCCTTGTATTTCATTTCCTTTTAACGTCAGCGTCATGGCCTTTGGTTTCGAAGCAGACGTTAAACCTCTACTAAACGTAAACAATAAAAGTCGATGGGCTATTTAACATGTTCCATTTCAGAGTAAATTCTGTGTTATTGGACGGTTCCACATTTTCGAATATGTAAGAAATAAATATAGTAATTATCATTATTCAATTCTTACTTAAATTGGTATCCATGATACCAGTACGTAAAATAAAAGTTTAGAAATAAAAGTCAATACATAAATAATTTTTCTACGTAAAATGCGGAACCCCGTATCCGATAACTTGATCTTTCACCTAGTGCCAAAAGCTGCAAATGAGACGATTAAAATTTAATTGATTCACATTATAGATAATTAAACTTAAAGTGGTAATCAGACTCAATAAATCTATATATGATAATCAATATTTAACTTTTATTTCAATCGGTATCATACCTTCAGCTATTATGTTACTGATTAAATAGTAGTTAAATAATAATTACTATATTTTCCTTAATCACGTGTTCGAAAATATCGACCCTATTAAAAACTTAGAACATGTACCCTACTGCTAAAAATATTTCACAGAGCACAAAATTCCTGTTTGTTCGATGAAAGACAATTATATAAGTCAAAATATCAAACTAATTACTCAACTATTATGACCTACAGTAGCGGACAAAATATAAGGGTAGGCAAAAACAAGTTATTTAAATCTTTAATTTCATAAAAATCACAAAACACACATTATGGAAATTTTGCATGTATTTTCATATAGAGCTCATATGTATCCGTATGAAATTTCAAAGCATTTGGACAAATATTCTAGGAATAGTTTTATATTTTACTTCAAACACTAAATTTCGCTCTGGTCAAAAGTTTAGGGTAACCATCATAAACTTTGAAATATTCGCGGATATTGGCAATTAACTTAATAATTTGTGAATAATTCTTTACTATATCACTTCAATACATCTTCTATCACAAAATTCTAAAAATTTGGCACAATATGAAGGAGTTATCCATCTTCAATACATCCTTGAGAAATATCCACAATTCTTACACATTTCTTGTGTTTCTTCTCTGAGTACAGTCTCCAATTATTATCCAAAGAATCTCAATTCAATTGAGGTCAGGACTCTGTGAAAGCCAGCTCATTAGAGCAATTTCTTCATCTTCTAATAGAGTTGTAACTTTTTTATCTGATTAGTAGAGTACGTTGTCCTGCTTGAAACTCTGTGGTTGAGGATCAGCTTCTTGTTGATAAGGGAGAGTTTGGTGATGAAAGAGCTGTTTTATACTTCTGCAATAACTCCTCCTCGTAGACGAACAATGGGACCAGTGTAGCAGAAAAAATGACCACCAAGACCATCACACTACCTCCTCTTAAATTAAACGTTTCCTTGACGCAGTTCAGAAATAACATTTCCCCTACTTTACGTTTAATTTGGACTTTCCTATAAGAACCAAAGACTTCTATTTTTCTTCCATCATCACTAGAATGTACTTTCGACCACTGACCAAATGACATACTCATGACAAAACACGAGTATCACTTTCCGTTTCTTTTTGAGATTGAAAGCTTCGATGCAGGGACAAATGATTGCAAACCATGCAACTTGTTGAAGTCGAAGCGAAAAAGTAGAGTGGGACACCGTACCACCAGACATGACATCTATCTCACGAAAAATTTGACCAGAAGTGTTGAAACTACCTTGCAAGTTACTTTGAAGACTTGCATGATCTTCTCTAAGCAATGCTTTGGGAAGTCTACCATTCTTCGGTTTGGAATCAACAACTCCATACTGCTTATGTTGAGCCACAATATGTTGCACAATCGTTTTGGACCTTCATATGGCAATAGAAATCTCTTGCAACGACAATTAGAGACTGTATCAGAAGAGAAACTTATGGACATTTCTTGACGATGAATAGAAGATGGATAACTCCTTCATATTGTGCCAAATTATTTGAATTTTGTCGTAAAAGATGTATTAGAGTGATATAGCCAGAGGTGGGCAGCGCTACTTTGAAAAGCAGCGGCGCTGCCGCTACATGCATATTGATATAGCGGCGCTACCGCTACCGCTTCACTTTCAGAAAAGCAGTCATTCTATAAATGATTTTAATTATTACTCATTCTGCACAATCTTTTTTTTTTGGACCGTTTGTGTCATCTCGTATGTAACATGTGAATTGGAATTATGTGGTGAATCAGTACTACTCATGTTTTTTTTTATCATAAAACCCGAATTTTTTTATTACTAGCCTGTCTGTATGTAGGACCTCAATAGGTGAAATAATTCAAAATTATGGCGGAGTTTCAATAAATCTACAAAATTCAAAATAAATCTACACATGTTACATACGAGATGACACAAACGGTCTAAAAAAAAAAGATTATGCAGAATGAGTAATAATTAAAATCATTTATAGAATGATTAATGATCAATTACTGAAACGAAACAAGGATTGTTAGGTGCAGCTCCACTTCATGAATAACTGACTTTTATAAAATCGAAAACTGTGCAATTTTATAATTCGAGCAATTTTGTTCATTCGAGCAATTTGATAATTCGAGCAATTGTTCATTCGAGCAATTGTTCATTCGACCAATTGTTCGTTCGAGCAATTGTTTTTCGAGCAATTGTTCTCGAGCAATTGTTCATTCGAGCAATTATTTTTCGAGCAATTATTTTCGAGCAATGGTCTTTCGAGCAATTGTTTTCGAGCAATTTACCTAGAACCATTTTATGAGTTACAAAGATATGTTCACCGTACCTAGTTCTCATCTCCATAAGCTATTGGTAGGTTCTCCATAACTATTTAGGTTTCAGAATCCTATTCTAAGATAATAATGGTATAAAATAAATAAAATTACTTCAATAATAAGTTATACTCCCAAAACAGAGAAATTTTGATATTATTTGGTAACCAATCTTTCAAATTTTTTGCGTAAAACGATTTTCTGTCGATTATCTAATTGATGTATTTGTCTCTTAATTGACGTTATTTCTAATTAAATTGCTCATAATTATTTTATTTAGATACACATTTCAATGAACTTTGTAGCAATGAAAGTGCTTAGATGGAAGGGACTAGCCTATATACTTAACTTAACAATTTTTTTTTAAATGTACGTACGTGACTTAGCAAATATGTTTAAAATGGTAATTATAACTTCCTCGTGTGTACCGAACTTTCGTTAACTGTGTGTTTGATAAAGTAGCTTTGTTGAAATATTATTTTCCTGTGAATATTAAGTAATTCAAGATCTATATAGATATTACAATAAAAATGAATGTCCCCTTAAAGGGGGTCAATCAACTTTTGATAAAAACTTATTTATTTTTGGACTGATTGTTATGAAACTTGTACGGTATAAGTAACTTCGCAAAAAATAACACATTTTATTTATGTAACTTTTTCGATTTTGGCTTTAGTTTTCGAAAAAAATGTAGTTTTTTAATTTTTAAATTTAAATTCAATAAATCCTTATTGAATTGCAAACTGCTTTTTATTATAAATTCAAATGTTATTACTGACTAAAGTCATTAAATTGCCAATATTCCTATGTTATATACATACTGCCGTCTGCTGCTCAGATAACTAACTAAAATTTTATCAAAATTGTTCCTAATGCCATAGTGGTGAAGTTTTTTCATTAAAATGTTTACATCAACAATGTCGAAAGCTTTTTTCAAGTCTAAAAATAAAGTTATACAATAAGAATTCTCATTAAAAGATTTTAAAACATAGTGTAAAATTTCTAAAATTGCATAGGTGGTTGTGACTCCTTTCTTAAAACCATGCATATTGACTTTAATTTAAAATCCTATTATCATCAAAAAAATAGATAATTTGCTATATAGGATTTTTTCGAAAACTTTTGAAAATATTGGTAGTGTAGATATTGGTTCAAAATTATTTACATCACTTTCTGAACCTGATTTAAAAATTGGAACCACCCTAGCAACTTTAAAAAACATTGGGATAAATTCCTTCTAAAATATTAATGTTAAAAATATTACACAAGGGTTCACTAATACTATCTAAAACTTCTACTAAAATAGAACAGGGTATTTCGTTCTTATGACTAATTTTACTCTTAAAAGATAGGATGACGTCTCTGACTTCGGCAACTATAATTTGAGGTAATAAAATTTCATTTAAAATATAAGGAGTGAAAAAAAGAAAGATTAAAAGTGGAGTCATTAAGAACAGGAATATTGTAAGAGAGTGATAGCGTTATGGAACTAAAATGATCGTTAAAATTATTACAAAAGTGCTCACCGGTTAAAATCCTATCTAATTGTGTTACCTTAAAATCTTTTTGCTTTCTTTTTCTATTTGAAACTTTGTTTATAAGATTCCATGTATTTTTTGGGTTAAAATTAAAAAGCTGTTTTTTGATAAAAAAAAAGGTTTTTTGATTTTTTTAGAGCATTTGTTAGTTCGTTTCTAAAATAGGTATAATATTGTTCTAAAATAAGTCCGAATCTTGCTAATTTTGCCAATTGGCTTATCGTCTTTATTAAAAACTTTAATTCATTGGTTATCCAAGGTCCTTAGTCCTAAAATTATTGTTCTTCCTGGTGCGTTTAAGTGGGAAACTATTATTAAAAATTGCTTAAACTTGTCATAAAAATCTTGTGCTAAAAATTTAGGGTCGTTACTGTTAATTATAAAATCAGTTTGCCTAGTACTATTGATAAAATTCGCTTGGTTAGATTCGTTTTTAAAATTCCGGTAGGACTGCAGTGTTAAAAAGAAATAAAATAGACCTATGGTCAGAGACGTCGCTTTCGACAACGGCAGATTGTATATTGTCATGAGGTATAAAATTTATCCAAAATTGATCAATTAGAGTGCTTGTCACACTTTCTCCTTTAAAAGGTTCATTAATAAGTGGATAAAAATAAAAACCTGCCATAGTATTAATGAAATGGTTAATGGCATTAGAATTACGAGGATTAAAAAGATCTAAATTAAAGTCACCGCATATGTCAGTTTTTGATAGAGCATCAGACGGTAAAATGAATCTGATAGAAAATCGTTAAAATTTTTAATAGAGGATGAAGGTGGGCGGTAAATAGCTGATATATTAAAATTATATTTTGGGTTAGTGATTGACAGTGATAAAATCTCTAAGTCGTTGTTTATAAAAGTGAAGTCGGATAAAATAGTGGCGTTAAAATGATCTTTGACATATATTGAAACTCCACCTCCATGTCTATTTCTATAAATGCAGAATTTATTAAAATTTGGTAAGTTAAAACAATGGTCAAAATTTTTTTCCATCCAGGTTTCGGTTAAAATCATAAAATCAAAACAATATTGTTTGCGTAATGATAAAAGAGACTGCAGCTTAGGGAAATTCTTTCTATGTACAACTTCTAATGATTACACATAATATAGGGGAGAACCGGGGAGAATTCGATCAGTTTCTGTTAAAAACTGAATAATTCGTAAACTAATTCGAATTTTACTATTTAAAGATTTCTCTATGTAGATCACGGTACAGGAACATAATCGGGTATAGTACCTAGCAGACGACACAAAAATATGACGTCACCACAACAACACATTCCTTGTTTGTGACCGAGCGTCTCATAATTCCTCGTATTTGCATGTTAATATCGAGAAGTTTGAAGTCATTTTATAAGGGTTTGGTACAAAAGAAAAGTGAAAATGGCGATTGAACCTCAAAGTTGAATATATAGATATAATTCAGGTGTGTTTTTATTGTTAATTTCTTTAACTTATCTATAAAAAATAGGGTCTTGAAAATATGCTACCTAGAGCGTAAAGTAGTGCTAGTTAACTGCTAAATTGTAGTTCCTATGAATAGCAAATAAGGAAAAAAATAATGGAATACAATTTAACCAATGCCTAGTTAGTAACTGATCAGAAAAAAATTGAATTTAGAAGTGCTCAGTTTAAGTAGGTTTTCCCATGTTTCAAAGTGTGGTCAGAGTCGCCATTTCCAGTCATCCGGTGGTCACGTCAAACTATATAGATTCTATCAGCTGATTACCATACCCTATGTTACTGTATCCTGATGTAGATAAATCGTGATACTTCAATTTGTATTTAGACTGTTTTGCAGTTTAAACCTTCATTCGAAAGTTATAAGACAGAATGTAAGAGAGAATCAAGTGTCCGGATGCTCCTTCCTAGAATAAGACTTCGAACAAGCTGTGAGGATGATTCGGATACCATAAAAATGGTTAAAACATTGGAAATTTGGGTAATTAGACGATAGGATTGAATTCGGATCTACAAATTTAATTGAAATAAACCATAATGACTTATTATTCAAAGTAATAATTCATCGTATTTGAAATTTTATCATAATAATACTATTGTAATGATTGAACATTTTCTCCAACAAAATATAGATAGCCCATGAGTAATCACTGTGAAATTATCCTTATATTCAATAGCTATATATCAAAAGCAAATTGTATAACTATTGCCTTTTACCTAGGGTATAATTGTTTCTTTTTTTCTTGGAATTCACCCAAATTAGTAAATTACATCTTAAGTATTTCATCTATTGTTTAAAGTATAATCCATAAGTGTAGATCTTGCTACACCTCCAATTTTAGCAGCAATTTTCTGACAGATAAACCTTTTTGGAATTCATCAAACGTTTTTGAATACCTTCTTTATTTTGTCCTCTATCAGTTTTTCCTTTTATAATGAAAAGGCATGAATACGATTGTCAAACTGTTAAATAAAGACACTAATATTAAAAGTTGCAACTAATCTTATAAATGAATGCTTTGCCAATTAAAATAATTAACTTCAAGTTCAGAATATCCTTTTTCATAAGAATTACTTCAATAAATTGTAATGGTGGACTGAATCGGATACAGAGGGAAGGTTCGGACACCGGCCGAACCAACATAAACAGAAGTGTCCGATTCAATCCCAAATGACAGTTCAAAATTAAAAACATCACCATTTTTCTAATTTCATTTGTATTATTTTTTTAGCACACCAAACATAACATAGAATATTTATATATTTCATACCATCGAGATTGAGAATCAGTTTCATATTCATATAGTCCACACACGATCTAATTGAATCACGAAAAATTACATCAATATTGAAGAAAACAGTAAATTACCCCTCGCGGGCGAAATACTACATCTCCGCAGTGGATCTTTCAAATAGCAGACGGTTAACACGTTGCACACATTCAGTTGCAATAAGCGGTAGCTCCAATAGTTATAAGCATGTTTAAACGAGTTGTCCAAACCATACCTCTGTCCGATTGCTCCGGTTCTTCCAAACTAATAGAGTTCACACTAAAATTTAACACTTGGTTTTTGACTCTAGCACGCAAAGTGCTAATGGTGCGTTCCCGTGATGACGAACTCGAAGAACGTTCTTTCAAGGTACGAAGTACGGTCCTTCGGTTAGCGTTCCCGTGCAACCACTTTAATGTGTACGATTCCGTGGTTTAGGAATTAATATCACTAATAAGTACCAATTAAAATATATCGAGAACACAAGTGTGATCAAGGTATATTAACTACTAGGTAGAGTATTGCGCAGGTTCATATCAAGATGATTACAGTTTTGTTGTGAAAGACGCTGGCTGGTGTGCGGCCGTGTGCCCCATGATAATTATTTTTACATAGAAACAAGGTCTGTTATTCATTCCTTTTAGAATAAAATGCCTTTCAACTTGTTTTTTTGGACTAAACTGGCTGTATTCAGCATTGTGAAAACTTTTCCTATATTTTTTAGTAAGGTTTAATAGGGAAAAACGTATTTTTTTTCTTCAAAGTACATTTATGTAAGAGCTGTCGATCCTATCTCTTCTTATCCTGTCTATTTCTTCCTAATTCCTACATTTTTAGAAAACCTAAATAATTTAATCAGAACAATTACACTTTTTTCATTGCATCCGCACACAGCACAAACAACAACGGCAAAAATTCTTATATACAAATAACTAATTAAGTCGCTGTATCTATTATTGCAGGGGCACACGGCCGTGTGTTCGTATGTGCGTATTTGTTTATGCGCAGAGGAGTCTAAAATTCGTATCAAGGCGTAGCATACCTTGTTAAGTTAATGTACCTTGAGTGTGATGGATCCTATATTATTGTAATACAATCACTCAAATTGAAAAATGATCTGATGGCGGCTGGCATTAATAGGATTCTGCAACAGAGACGGTTCATTAGGTAAATATCATAGCAGTGTAGTATTTTGGTAGCTACCTAGTAAAGTAGGTAGATTCCCTCTCGGGCCTCACCTGAGTGAGGCTTAGACTAACTGAGTCACCAGGCTCCAGCCTCACCTTAGTTTATACCTAATCTATTATCTAAATACCTTGGTATTAAAGAAAAGTTGGTACCTAGGTAGCTGTTGAAGTTCCTAGTCTTAAAAATATGTAAATAAGATATAGGTAGTTGATCATAGATTCACAATTAATTATTGATTTTAAGTACCATACTATCTAGGAACCAGAAACCTGAATAAATGGAAACTCTTGTATTTTTCCATTTTGGGGAATTTTTGTTGTAATTGACTAATTGTCATTCTGACATTTCAACTGTACTCTATGTATAGGTAAAAAATTTCTGCATCTTATTCTATTGCATTTCATTCAATGGGCAAGGAATTTATAGGAAGGTACTTTATCTAGTTGTGTAGGTAGTTCCCAACTTAACACTTATATACCTATGTTTGTTAGTTATTTTATTTAGGTTCTGTCCAGACACAGTGAGACACTGATTGTAATTAATCAATACCTTGGTTTGAATAGATTTACTTATTAGAATATAAATTATATTGTCTATGAGAGCAATTTAGGTCTCCTACTACAAATCTCAACAATTTGTCTACATATTCCAGATCCATAATCATGGATATGAGAAAGAAGAGAAAAATAATCATCAAGAGTGGCATCAGACGTGATCTATTCCTTGTAATGGATGATGTGACCTTCAAAAGCCATTTCAGGCTCACAAGGACTGAATATGAAAGTCTATTGGGCAGATTTTCAATCCATGGTAAGTAGCTAAGATGATATTTTTCTTCAAATAATTGTGGAAATATTGCTGCAAAAACGAATGACAACAATTATTTAATTTTCATAAAGACTCAATCACTGTACAATCAAATTTCACACTTGTTTACTATTGAGATTATCCTTTAACTCAACAAAAGCCAATAGTTGAATGTATCTCTTTTAATAGTACTAAATCTGGTTATTAGGAAATTGAATTACAACTGCAATTGTGATATAATTTTATCACTCTATTCTATTGTTTTTGTTGTCACATTTGACATAGCTATGTTTTATGTTAATGATGATCATATTGATTTTCCAGGTTTACATAATTTGATATGGTTTTAATTTTAAAATACTTTTATGCAGGTACAATGTGAAATAACCTTAAGCATTGCTATTTTTTCCTACTCTCAGGTTTACGTCAACTTGCTCAGAATCAGGTTGGTGGTCCAGAAAGAATACCTATAAAAATCCAACTCCTGATACTACTGTGGTATATGGCAAACAGGAATTCATTTAGGGAAATTGGAGATCGATTTAACGTTGCTAAGTCTGAAGCTCATCGTATCATCATTCGTTTGCTAGATATTATGATGAAATTCAGCAATGAGATTTTCCAGTGGCCTAGCCCTCATGAAAGAATTGGAATTTCAAGCCAATTTAGTAGGAAATGTTCTGTACGGAACATAATTGGTGCAATTGATGGCTGTCACATCAAAATAAACAAACCTGAAACTAGCGGCAATTCTTTTTTTAATAGAAAAGGATACTATTCCATCATCCTGCAAGGTATATGTGATGAAAACATGAGATTCACAGACATCTTCGTTGGTGCTCCTGGGAAGGTTCACGACTCTCGAGTACTAAGAAAAAGTACCTTCTTCCCAGATAGAGAAGAGAAAATGGGCAATATGTATCTATTGGGAGATACTGCTTACGCAGCGCGAGACTTCTCTAATTTCATCTTAACACCGAAGAAAGATTATGGAAATCTGACAGATGAAGACATCCAAAACAATTTTCTAATTAGTAGAGGACGTGTGGTCATTGAAAACTGTTTTGGACGTCTTAAGTGCAAGTTTCAACGTGCTCAAGACCTTCAAAATTCTAATCTTGTCAATTGTGTCAAGTTGATAATAGCTTCTTGCACTCTCCATAACCTTTCCATCAACAGTGATCACACATGTGAAGATCATCCTCTAGGATGTCCTCGGCAGGAAGATGGATTTAATTGAAACAATACTGTATTAGGCTAATATTATTTTCATTTAATATATATGCACTTTGTAATATCCTTTAATGACTACTGTTTAAATTATATAAAAAAAATCACAGTTCATTGCTTAGCTATTAGCTAGTAGATAACAAAAAAAATATATAACTCATACCTACTTGTCAAAAAAAAAAAAAAAATTAAGTAGCTAGGTACTTCAACCTTATTCCTTCATGATGAAAGATAAATATTTTTCCATTAAATCATTACTTCTCGAAAATTTTGTGAGTAATTTTTCCATCATAGAATTTTGCCTTTCTTCAGACTCTTTTAGGAAGGTCAACAATTCGGTTTCTTTATTGCCTCCTCTCCTTGGCTTTTTCCTAGATAGACCTGCCACCTCCAAATCGTCCACATCTTCTTCCTTTTGAATAAATGTCATATTAGACACTAATTAATTGTTCAAATGAAATATGTAACTAGTCCAAATAGCGTTTTTCAAGAAAAACCTTCATCAACTAACATAAATCATGCATTATTTTATCAAACTAACCTGAATGTCCTGATTCACTCGTAATATTCCAGAAGCATCTCCAGTGACAGGGAAAGTGATATCAGCAGCGTTACAGAACAAAGCATCCATCCCAATATAATGCTGGAACTTGGATGGAGCTCTTCCACTTTTCATGTTATTATCTTTTGCTTTTTTGTAGCTATGAATGAGTCCGTGCCATTTTCTCTCTACTTTGTCCGCCAAAAAGTTCTTTTGGAATTTTTCCTTTAATTTTTCAGCAAATTCTGAATATAATTTTCTTTTGTTATTTTTTTCTAACATTATTCGATTATTTAGCTCTAGCAAATAAGAAGGAGGTTCCTCTTGCTCTGCAAGAAAACCTTTCATGAGTTTTATGAGGAATTGTGATTCCTCGACGGTGAAACAATCTGCTACCTCAATCACTACAACCTGAATGAGAGAACATGATACAATTTTTTTTCTAATTATTTTATTAAAATTGGGGATGGAATAATAGTGATTTTAGACTGATAGCAAATTTCAGTCAACAATATATAAAGTTTGATAGTTGCCGATTCTAATATCAATACCTCGTTCCATCCCTACATAAGATATGAACTCCTCTAAGCATTATGCAGCAATTACATCTTGAATAGGGTTTTCAGTTGCCTCTGATTCCAACTGCTGAACAACGTCCAACTCAAATGATGGTTCAGAATTTAGAAGTGGTTGCCCCACGAATTCAGCAAGAAATCTGAAAAAAGTTTAAAGGAATTTAAGAAAGAAAGCTTATCAATTGAACTGATATCGTATTCTAGCTACAATACAGCATAGTCAGTGCGATGATTGAGTATTGGGGTAATGCATGTATTAAAACTAGTACTGTGATCAATGAAAGCAATAACGATTTGATCATCTTAGAAATAGATCAAATTTGATGAAGAATATATTCAATATTCCCTTTGAAAATAAAATTGAAGCTTTACCCTGACCATTACCCAAACTATAAGCCTAATACTATTTGTTTTATAAGATAGTATTTTACATTTAAAATAATCTTTACAGAAGAGGAAAGACTGTTTAAGCATGCACTACTTTAACAGATAGCTAGCTGATTGAATTTCAACTTACATTGGTAGCCACACAAGATTATATTGTACAGTATAATCTGCTGAAAAGTATATATCTCCAATCTTGTCAACATTTCCAGTGAATGGGATCTGCGCTGCCTCATCCAGCCAGTAATCGTTATTGAAATCTTTGAACACTGAAAAAAAAAAATTGAGAATGAACTGTAGTTAGCTAGGTACCTAGTACTGAATTAAAAAAAAAATAAGAAATAATTTTAAGGTTCCGATTGTTAATTTTGGCTTGTAATCTAAAATAAGGCAAAATTGGCTTGGATTTAATCTTTTTATTAATTGTGGATCTAAAATTGGCTTAAAGTTTTCCAACCTCTGATAAATAAGATATCATGAGAACACTTACAAATTCCCAGTTAACAACCATTTGTAGGAGTAGGATAAAATAAATCCTCTCCCAAAAATATAGTAACAAGCCTATTATTATAGGGTAGGTAGTAATAATAACCGTAGTATGTATGTTCATGAAAGATTTGAGTTCGGTCTGTTAAAGAGTTAAACTATTCAAATACATAGTTTCTAACTACTATAGAACTAGGCAATGGAAATTTATTAATAAATTAGAACTAGACTGAACCTACCTAGGTATATTCCTAATATCTAAGGATATTTATATCTAGGTAGCTAGGTATATACGGTGATGTATAAAGTGAAATTATGAGCTACCTAGGTTTATTCATAATATACCTAGCCAATGACTACTTCAGTAGTTATCTTAATTAAATGATATCATTATTTACGAAAAAAACCTAGGTATATCATGATGAATATTTTTATCTTTGAAAAATATCTATATATCTAAGTTTATTGCCGTTTTCTTACAAAGATATCTCTCTCCAAACATCAATTTTATTAACTTACCAACAAGAACGGGTGTCGGTCCAGAGTTCATCTTATATAAATAAGGAAACAGACCAAACAGAAAAGTAATAATAGTTGAGGAGTGAAACAAACGATCGAATAGAGATGTAATCAAGCACTGGTTTTCATTTTCATCATCCGATTACTTTTGTTAAAACTAGTAAAATAAGAAAAAATAATATAAAAATTATTATTATTACACAGTGCTATATAATAATATTAAGTTTTTTATTGTTTTTCCTTGTATGAACGAAGATGTAGTACTGACCAATAATTCGTAACTTACCCTAAATAATAAAATGAGAAATAAATAATATTATGTCGATTATTTATAGCAACAATTATTGTTCCCGCCATCTTTTTGAATGTTTGTTTACATTTTTGACGTCACGAAGGACAGCTCGACGTACTGTTCACCGTGTCTTCGAGTTCCACGAACTTGACGAACGTTCTTTGTCACGGGAACGGTTGGTTCTCGTAGAACTAAAGGACGTCCTTCGAGTTAGTCATCACGGGAACGCACCATAAGCTGCAGTCTCTTTTATCATTACGCAAACAATATTGTTTTGATTTTATGATTTTAACCGAAACCTGGATGGAAAAAAATTTTGACCATTGTTTTAACTTACCAAATTTTAATAAATTCTGCATTTATAGAAATAGACATGGAGGTGGAGTTTCAATATATGTCAAAGATCATTTTAACGCCACTATTTTATCTGAGTTCACTTTTATAAACAACGACTTAAGAGATTTTATCACTGTCAATCACTAACCCAAAATATAATTTAAATATATCAGCTATTTACCGCCCACCTTCATCCTCTATTAAAAATTTTAACGATTTTCTATCAGATTCATTTTACCGTCTGCTGCTCTATCAAAAACTGACGTATGCAGGGATTTTAATTTAGATCTTTTTAATCCTCGTAATTCTAATGCCATTAACCATTTCATTAATACTATGGCAGGTTTTTATTTTTATCCACTTATTAATGAACCTTTTAAAGGAGAAAGTGTGACAAGCACTCTAATTGATCAATTTTGGATAAATTTTATACCTCATGACAATATACAATCTGCCGTTGTCGAAAGCGACGTCTCTGACCATAGGTCTATTTTATTTCTTTTTAACACTGCAGTCCTACCGGAATTTTAAAAACGAATCTAACCAAGCGAATTTTATCAATAGTACTAGGCAAACTGATTTTATAATTAACAGTAACGACCCTAACTTTTTAGCACAAGATTTTTTTGACAAGTTTAAGCAATTTTTAATAATAGTTTCCCACTTAAACGCACCAGGAAGAACAATAATTTTAGGACTAAGGACCTTGGATAACCAATGAATTAAAGTTTTTAATAAAGACGATAAGCCAATTGGCAAAATTAGCAAGATTCGGACTTATTTTAGAACAATATTATACCTATTTTAGAAACGAACTAACAAATGCTCTAAAAAAATCAAAAAACCTTTTTTTTTATCAAAAAACAGCTTTTTAATTTTAACCCAAAAAATACATGGAATCTTATAAACAAAGTTTCAAATAGAAAAAGAAAGCAAAAAGATTTTAAGGTAACACAATTAGATAGGATTTTAACCGGTGAGCACTTTTGTAATAATTTTAACGATCATTTTAGTTCCATTAGGCTGAGTTTACATAGAAGTATCCGCTACACGGTATCCGCTACACGCTAGCCGCTGCATGCTATCCGCTGCACACTATCCGCTGCTCGCTACACGGTATCCGGGATATGGCGGTTTACATATAACTACACGCGTGCCCTGAAGGGGTCTCATTTTTTCACCGTCGCCAACATGGATACATCGGACGAAGAAGATTTTGCTCTCCTCTTGCTAGCAGAAGAAGGAAAAGAGATTGATAGGACGCAAAGAAGTGTATGGGTGAGACATCATTTTCAATTGCGATCTGAGCTCGGGGAATTCCACACAACATTTCAGAGCCTGATGGATCACCCTGACGAAACGCTATTTTTTAATTACATGAGGATGTCCTACGAAAGCTATCAAAATTTGAAAGATCTGATTCTGCCCCATATTCGACCAGTAGGATCAAACTGGAGGCCATCAATTTCAGGAGAAGAAAAACTTGTTTTAACAATCAGGTGAGTAAAAAATTATAATCATTATTCCTTTTATTAACATGTACCAAACTTTTTTATGAACGAATAAACTTCCAAATAATGCATATGATAAAAATATAAATCATGCAGTCCCCTGCATGATTCATACCATCTTTGTTATCTTTACCTCTTTTTAGGGGGCTCCTTTTTTTACTTATAGTGGCATATAGGTATAACAAGAATTTTCTGATGGATAATGATATTGAGACTGTATGGGCTGGTGAGTTGATGCGGGAGATGGCGTAGTGGGATGACTTGACATTGAAGACCTTGATGACGAGGTCATGTCCCAGTTGTAATTGACGCGATTGGTATTGAGGTGTTGCCGGAAACGTTTGAGAGAGTTAAGTATTTCCAACTGGAAGTCCAAAAAACAATCATCAGTCATTTCATCAACTTGAGGCATTATTGATTCGAAGAACTTCAGCCGATTAGATTTATGTTTTTCCTCCATTCGCGTACTTAAGGCCTTCATCAATCCAATCCGTGCGTTGTCAAAGTTATCATTAGTTTCTTTCTTTCTAGAATCTGCCGGTTTCAAAATGGGTTTTGGCGGATTAGGCTTGAATGACTTCGAAGTAGATGAATTGTCCTCGTCATCACTTAGGTCTTAAAAATGGCTGACTGCTCTATGGCCTCTTCCAATAAGTTAACTCCGGTTCGTGAATTCCCGTCGCCTTCAGAATAACGAAATTCATCTAAATTAGATGTTGTAGTCCTTTTCTCTTTAACACGTTTTAGAAATTCCATCGAAGTTTCGAATTTCCATGGTTTAATGTCACCTTGGCCGCTTCCAGATACCTTCCTTTTCCGTCTCGAGATTGCATTGTTGAAAGCTCGGTTCAGGGCTTCCCAAGTTTCTTTCGCTGTCACACCTGGAAAAAAATAATATTAATAGCGAATATAATATATATCCGAGACCATAGTTATACAATTTATGAAGGACCATATTAAGAAGAGCAAAATCATTAATCATCTGTAACTAAATTATTACATTTTTATCTACCTATGCATATATTTATATGTTTTTTTTCTATTTCTACAGATATCTTGCAACAGGATCATCATTTGCGTCAATGTCTTCACCATTTCACATGTCAAAGTGTACGATTGCTAAACATGTCTATGAAACATGTGAAAAATTATGGACAGTACTTCAGCCCATTGAGATGCCCAAACCCACACAAAAACACTGGAAACAAAAGGCGCAACGTTTCGGCGACTTGTGGACTATCCTTTTGCAGTGGGTGCAATTGACGGGAATAACATAGCTTTAGTCAACCCACATGGCAGCGGGTCAATGTTCTATAATTACAAAGGATTTCCCAGCATTGTGCTAATGGCATTAAGTGATGCTGATTCTTGTTTCACCTTGGTAGATTGCGGTCAATTAGGAAGGGTTTCGGATGCTGGTGTTTTCCAGAATTCAGTAATATTTGATCTTTTAGACAGAGACCAATTGAACATGCCAAAGGAATATTTTAAAATAAGTACTTCAAATGAACAGATACCGTTCGTGATTGTAGGGGATGAGGCATTCCCGTTGAAGACATACTTGATGCGCCCTTTTGCAGCTCGTACCTTGAATGAGGACAGACGTATCTACAACTACAGACATTCCAGAGCCAGAAGGAGTGTAGAATGCGCTTTCGGTATTATGGCCAAAAAGTTCGAAGTTTTTCAACGCCCTATCCGCCTCAAGCCGAGTAAAGCAGTTGTAGTTACTAATGCAAGCACGGTTCTTCACAACTACATCAGAAGACGGGATGGACGGACGGTTGATCACACGTCATCTGTTCAGTATGACATATTCCAGACTCCATCAGATGGTTTCAATAATCTCCAACCTCTCCATGGCACAAGGTTTGCTAACGATGCAATTGGCCTGAGAGACGCAATCACAGAATTTTTCTGTGATCCACATGGCAGTGTGGAATGGCAATACCAACATGTCTTCAGAAACGTACGACAATTGCCCTCAACTTAGATAATATTAATTAAATACAGTATCACATACCTTGACTGGGCGGCTTCACATCATTTTCAATTTCTTCCCAAGCCTGCTGGCGTTGATCTTTGTTTTTATAATCAGCATGTTCTGGATCCCACAGAAGAGGTAGTTGTCGAACTTTTTCAATTATTGTATTCCTGTAGTCATCCATGATAACAGTCTGACGAAATGGAGAAAAGAGATATTGTGCTCAAATATCATGGCTGATATTGGTATAGGTTGTATCTAGGTTACTGAATTGCCTTTTGTCATCACTTTCAAGTTTTTTTTTATAATATTAACACTATAAAATATTAACATAATATTAACACTAAGTTATTCATATATTATATATATATGTGTATACATATTTTTATACATAGATATGAATATCAATAAATAATTGGATGTTCAATATTGTTTCATTTGTTCCTTCATTAACTTAATAAAATTTACTATTCTTGCCAAAATATTTTAAATAAATACCAGATTTCAAATGAAATATTTAAAAAAAATACTTGTATAAAAAGATTACTATTGAAGAATATTGTCAATTATAAAAATATGATCTTCATTAATTTAACTACTGGTGCCAAGAAATAATCAAGCTATTAATAACAACAGTAGTGATATTGAAATCTCTGAGTTTCCTGCGTTCCTACAAATTACTTACTTATATATTGTGTTAATAAAATCAGGAGACCAGTTAAATCATGTTGTTCAACTTTCTTTCACCTCTAAACTTGACGGTACACGCTACATGAAAATCGAGCAAATTCGATTCAGACTATCCTATCCGCTTTTGATGCTACACGTATTTTTCGGATAGTACACACATTTTTCGGATAGTTCCCTCTGATGTAAACAGCTACATAGTAATTCATTGGTACGATTCAAGCTATCCGCGTGCCTTCTCAAAACGGATAGCGTGTAGCGTGAGGTGTAGCTCTATGTAAACTCAGCCTAACGCTATCACTCTCTAACAATATTCCTGTTCTTAATGACTCCACTTTTAATCTTTCTTTTTTCCACTCCTTATATTTTAAATGAAATTTTATTACCTCAAATTATAGTTGCCGAAGTCAGAGACGTCATCCTATCTTTTAAGAGTAAAATTAGTCATAAGAACGAAATACCATGTTCTATTTTAGTACAAGTTTTAGATTGTATTAGTGAACCCTTGTGTAATATTTTTAACATTAATATTTTAGAAGGAATTTATCCCAATGTTTTTAAAGTTGCTAGGGTGGTTCCAATTTTTAAATCAGGTTCAGAAAGTGATGTAAATAATTTTGAACCAATATCTACACTACCAATATTTTCAAAAGTTTTCGAAAAAATCCTATATAGCAAATTATCTATTTTTTTGATGATAATAGGATTTTAAATTAAAGTCAATATGCATGGTTTTAAGAAAGGAGTCACAACCACCTATGCAATTTTAGAAATTTTACACTATGTTTTAAAATCTTTTAATGAAAATTCTTATTGTATAACTTTATTTTTAGACTTGAAAAAAGCTTTCGACATTGTTGATGTAAACATTTTAATGAAAAAACTTCACCACTACGGCATTAGGAACAATTTTGATAAAATTTTGTTAGTTATCTGAGCAGCAGACGGCAGTATTATTATTATTATTAAAATTATTTAAAGAGTTTAGAAAAAATACCTCTCACTCTTCGATCTACAGACGCAGTATGTTTATATCAACGATTTTAAATCTAATTTTAAGACAATGAATAAAGGTTTATACCAAGGATTGACATTAAGTCCAATTTTATTCAATTCATATTTTAATGATGTATGTAATGTAGCCACTGAAAATGATTTTAATTGTACTCTTTTTGCTGACGATGCAGTGTTTTATTGTAGGGATTAATGTTTAGATAGTCTAGTTTTTAAATTGAATAATTTTATTAGCAAGTTATCTCAATGGCTGGATTTTAATAAACTCATCCCTAACATTTCAAAAACCAAAATTATCTTTATAACTCCCATAAACAAATAAGCCTACCAGATATCTATTTTAACATGAAATTTTAGAAAAGGTTCATCATTTTAAATATCTAGGCATTTTTATCGACAATAGATTAACTTTTAAAGAACATCTGTCATTTTTATGCAAGAAACTAAGTCAAGTTAAAGGTCCCCTCCAAGAAAATATTTTTATTGCCTTATTCAACGAGGCTAATGTTTCTTATCATTTTGCTGCAAACCGCATCGAATTTGGTAGCATATTTTTAATTTTATATGCTTTTAAAGATTTTTATAATCAAAACTCTACAAAACCTATTTTACTTCCGACTTACTAATATAAGAAATTTTCAGCCTGAAGAAAAAGAATGTACACCATTTGTTTTGATTGTAAACTATATATTTGGTTTAATAAATCCATTCATATCAACGCTCCTTCTCACTCTACTATAGCAACTGTGAATTTCCTGAGAAGTAATAAGTTCGTCAATGACAAGTTGATGGTATGGCACAGTCTCTCTCTTGATTCAAATATAATTGAAGAACTTCAGTCCATACTGAAGCAGAATGTGAGTGTGCGAAGACATCAGTTCTCGTCGAAAGATGAGCTCTGGAAAGATACTGAAGACCCTTCTAAGAAGATAACGTCTGATACAAATCAGAAATTGACAGATTTGATGGATCAGCGTCTTTTAAAAGTATAGGGAAAGAGGGGAATCAAACTGTATAGTGACTTATAATTAGCAGTTAGGGGAGAACCAGGAACATTCGGACACTTTTGTGGAAAAATGAATAATTCGTAAACTAATTCGAATTTAACTATATAAAGATTTCTGTAGGTAGATAAATCATGTTACTTCAATTTGTATTGTGACTGTTTACAGTTTAAACCTTCATTCGAAAGTTATAAGACAAAACGTAAGAGAGATTCAAGTGTCCGAATGCTCCTTCCTAGAGGGAGACTTCGGACAAGCTGTATATGGATGATTCGGACACCATAAAAATGGTTAAAACATTAGAAATTTGGATAATTAAACGATAGGATTGAATTTGGATCTACAAATTTAATTGAAATAAACCATAATGACTAATGAATAATTCATTGTATTTGAAATTTTATCATAATAATATTATTGTAATGATTGATTGAACATTTTCTCCAACAAAATATAGATAGTTCATGAGTAATCACTGTGAAATTACCCTTATATATGATAGCTATATATCAAAAGCAAATTGTAAGTGTATAGATCTTGCTACACCTCCAATTTCAGCAGCTTTTCTGACAGATAAACCTTTTTGGAATTCATGAAATGTTTTTTGAATACCTTCTTTATTATGGCCTCTACCAGTTTCCCTTTTATAATGAAAAGACATGAATACGATCGCCAAACTGTCAAATAAAGACACTAATATTAAAAATTGCAACTAATCTTATAAACGAATGCTATGTCAATTAAAATAATTAACTTCAAGTTCAGAATGTCCTTTTTCATAAGAATTACTTCAATAAATTGTAATGGTGGACTGAATCGGATTCAGAGGGAAGGGTCGGACACCGTCCGAACCAACCTAAACAGAAGTGTCCGATTCATCCCAAATGACACTTCAAAATTAAAAACATCACCATTTTTCTAATTTCATTTGAATTATTTTTTTAGCACACCAATCATAACATAGAATATTTATATATTTCATACCATTGAGATTGAAAATCAGTTTCGTATTCATATAGTCCACACACGATCCAATTGAATCACGAAAAATTACATCAATATTGAAGAAAGCAGTAAATTACCCCTCGCGGGCGACCGCTTATTGCAACATTCAGTTGCAATAAGCGGTAGTTCCAACAATTATAAACATGTTTAAAGGAGTTGTCCGAACCATCCCTCTGTCCGAATGCTCCCGGTTCTCCCCTAAACTACCCATCAATGCTATTGTTAGAAAATAACAATAGAATTATTTAAAACGATTATTTATGCATTTACAGGGTGATCAGACAAGGTGTAGACAAATTTTAATGTTTAATTTTAAAACCTTTAAAACGTGAAACTTATCCATCTATTTACACTATTGGATAGCTCATTATATGCACTAACTGTTATATTTTACTTTCAGAGGTATTTCTAAATATTAATTTAGTTATGAGCTCTGTAGCGTCGACAATTCAGGAACTGTTAGAATCAGGACAGTCCCCGGGTCAAATATGCAAGCTTTTGAAGGATCGTGCGAGTAGATCTGGTAATTACAAAGCTCTGAAGCGTTTCAGAGAGACAGGTTCGACCCTTCCAAAGGTTAGGAGCACTCCAGATCGCAAAGTTAGGACCTCTAAGCTCATCAAAAACACCCGGGAGAAAATCAGGAGGAATCCTGAAAGAAGCGTCAGGAAATTGGCATCAGCGTCTGGTGTGAGCTATGGAACGATGCAGAAAGTGCTCACGAGTGATCTGAACCTTTCCCCATTCAAAAAGACAAAAGCTCACCTACTGTCAGAGGCCACAAAAACCAAACGGCTGCAAAGAGCAAAGCTTCTTCTGGAAAAGCTGAGAGACGGCACGCAACCTCCGGTCTTGTGGACTGATGAGAAGTTATTCACGGTCCAAGCCGTCCACAATCATCAGAACGATCGGATTTATGCAGTGAATAAGCGCGATATTCCTCTGAGCGACAGACTGATGTTCAGGAGACAAACCAGCTTCTGTCATGGTCTGGGCCAGGGTAACCTCATCTGGAAAGAAGAGTCCTCTTTTCTTCATTGAAGAGGGTGTAAAGGTGAACCAGCACGTTTATTTGAAGTTGTTGGAGAATCAGTTGGTGCCTTGGGTGAACACAACGTTCGGTAAAACAGGTGTTACCCTCCAGCAGGACGGAGCCACGTCCCACACGGCTAATCGAGTTCAAGAATGGTGCAAGAAGAATATGGCTGGGTTCTGGTCGAAGGAGTTATGGCCTCCTTCCTCTCCTGATCTGAACCCTATGGACTTTTCCATCTGGAGTATTTTGGAGAGTGAAGCCTGCTCTTCTAATCACTCAAATATGAACGCTCTGAAGCAAAAATTGACGACTTGTTGGGACGAAATTCCAGAAGAAACCATCCGTACCGCGTGTAGTCAAGTTCCTGACAGGTTGAGACGTTTGTTGAAGGCTAAGGGAGGATATATTGAAAACTAACTAAGGAATTTATTTATTAGATGTATAATGATTTTTTTCTGTCAAGTTAATTTTCTTTTTTTTTCTGTTATTTATAAGGAGATATTTCAATGAATATTTGTCTACACCTGGTCTGATCACCCTGTACTTGTGTTATGTACCACGACCTTGGTACACTGAAAATGAGTAACTTTTAGTAAAATGATTGTAGTATCCGAAATAAAATTTTAATTGCTTTCAATTTTTTTTAAAGTTACTCGCAAAGTAGATGCACAGTTCATGAAATTTTCAAGAAAAACCATTGTGTTAACCCAATTTTATTGCGAAAAGACACATCTGTATAAAAACGTAAGATGATGTGTAAGTTGATAGTATTAGGTGGTATCGTGTTAATATCAAATATTCACATAACGTATCATTATTATGGTCGTATTGTGAATCATTGTTTGAATATCAGTTGGTCGCAACTCGCACTGCGTGGACTTGTCTGAATATCACTTACAGCTGATGAGCTATCTAGGGTCACGCACTTGTATATACTTTTATCTAGATTCCTCAGATAAGTTGATATAACTGTAAAAAATTTTTATTTTAAAATAAGCGGCAGCGCTGTAGCGCAAGCAAACCTCTAGCGCTTCTGAAAAAAGTAGCGGCGCTGCCTCTACCGCAACATTAGCAACAGAAGTAGCGGCGCTGCCGCTAAACGAAAAGAAGAGCCGCTTGTCCTCTGCCTATAAGTGACTAATACGCTATTAATTGTGTAGACTTTAGAGCGTATAAGTGTATCGAAGAAAAACTCCAACCAGTGTATGAGATTGATCAAAGGTCGGTTTATAACACAAAAGTATTATATGTTATATATGGTAGCCGGTAAATTACTCGAAAACAATTGCTCGAAAGACAATTGATCGAATGAACAATTGCTCGAATTATCAAATTGCTCGAATGAACAAAACAGCTCGAATTATAAAACTGCAAAGTTTTCGATTTTATAAAAGTCAGTTATTCATGAAGTGGAGCTGCACCTAACAATCCTTGTTTCTTTTTAGTAATTGATCATTAATCATTCTATAAATGATTTTAATTATAACTCATTCTGCATAATCTTTTTTTTTAGACCGTTTGTATCAACTCGTATGTAACATGTGAATTGGAATCATGTGGTGAATCAGTACTACTCATGTTTTTTTTCATAACCCGAAAATTTTTGTAGATTTATTAAAACTCTGCCATAACTTTGAGTTATTTCACCTATTCAGGTGACACATACTATAGACTTGTAATAAATAAATCAACAAATTTTTTCGGGTTTTATGATTAAAAAAACATGAATAGTACTGATTCACCACATGATTCCAATTCACATGTTACATACGAGATGATACAAACGGTCTAAAAAAAGATTATGCAGAATGAGTAATAATTATAATCATTTATAGAATGACTAATGATCAATTACTAAAAAGAAACAAGGATTGTTAGGTGCAGCTCCACTTCATGAATAACTGACTTTAATAAAATCGAAAACTATGCAATTTTATATTTCGGGCAATTTTGTTCATTTGAGCAATTTGATAATTCGAGCAATTGTTCATTCGAGCAATTGTTTGTTCAAGCAATTGTTTTTCGAGCAATTGTCTTTCGAGCAATTGTTCTTTCGAGCAATTGTTTTCGAGCAATTGTCTTTCGAGCAATTGTTTTCGAGCAATTTACCTAGAACCGTCTTATATTATGCTAAAAAGATTTTCTCTTTCTATAATCGAAGAAATTAACGATATTGTTAACCATATATACAGGGTGCTCAATAAAAACCTGACACATTTCAAAATTTAATAACTTTTAAAAAAATCAACATTTTCAAATAAACTAAACTCGAAAATGAACCTAAGGTTTGGGAGTTTGCATCAAGTATTCCAGATTTACCATATATTCTATATATTTGTCCAATTTTTAACCATATCAATTTAGTCGAAACCTGCAGGTGAGCCGTATTCACCACAGGAAAGGAGCAAATCAGTCGAGATTTAGTTTCTTGCAAGTTCTCTCGTATTAACGTAGCAAAAATTCCGTTTGCACTTCAATGGGCATTATGCCTCGTCAAAAAACACTATTAAAAATCTTGTTGATAACTTCAGAAGAAAAGGATCTATTCTCAATCACAATAGTGGAGCCTCTTGAGACTAGTATCAGTGCGCTCTGAAGAGAACACCGAGGCTGTCAGAGCGTCCGTTCTTGAAGACTCTAATAAAAGTTACAGAAGAGAGCTCAGACTTGATTAATGAAACTATCATCGATGTCAGGGTTGGCAAGGTTGGTTTCCCCCAAGTTTCCCCCAAATTGGGGGAAACTGAAAAAAACATTTTGGGGAAACTGAAAAATTGGGTGAAACTGGGGAAACCTAAATTAGCTATACTTATTACTTATCCAAGGGCTTTACAATGTCAGTGTGCTCCTTTACAATGTCTGAGTGCCCCTTTACAATGTTTGTGCGTCCCTTTACAATGTCTGTGTGCCCCTTTACAATGTCTGTGTGCCCCTTTACAATGTCTGTGTGCCCCTTTACAATGTCTGTGTGCCCCTTCACAATGTCTGTGTGCCCCTTCACAATGTCTGTGTGCCCCTTTACAATGTCTGTGTTCCCCTTTACAATGTCTGTGTGCCCCTTCACAATGTCTGTGTGTTCCTTTGATTTATAATAACTACTTTGTGAGAAACTGTGATAACTAAGGGATAGAAATATCAAATATACTGATATTCAATATTTGTAATTTCTTTTATTGTTCACTGTAGATGAATATGACAAAACTAAACTTTTATATTTGGTACTACATGCTTCCTTTCGGTAAATAGATCTAACATCTTAATATAGCCAATTATATAACTTGCAGTGGTAACTAGCAAGGCAAGCTTAATTAGGATTTGTCACTAAGTATAGAGCACTCTGGTCCTCTGGAGTCTAAACTGGTTCCATAAAAATTACAATACCTTGTAACCTTATAGCTAACATTGCACATGTCATGGGATGATGGGAATGAAATGATGATTACCCAACAAACATATGAATGTCGATTCGATGCCGTTTGCTGTCGAATTCGTAGCGCTAACGGTGGGTATCGACTTAGCAACCATTTCGACTCATAGTAGATATCGGAATGTCTGTTTCTAAATGATATCTGAATTTACACTTCGAGTAGAAACACGAAAACCAATACATGGTTTTAACAGTATCGTCTTGACGTCGACATGTCTGTTTCCAAACGATATCTGAATTTATACTTCGACCAGAAGTCGAAAACAGATACGTAGTTTTAAAAAAATCGTTTCAAATTTGGAAATTCATTTTCTTATCTTCCTGTTATATAATACGTATAGAAATGTAGGAATTATTTTTATTCAATTGGATTGTACCTTTCTATATTACGTACTTGGTGCTCCCTTTGAACTATACCCAATAATTAATACATTTATAGGGGACTACGGCAGTTGTAAAGGTATGATCGGGCATTGACACGCTAGTGCGATTGTACAATGGATCATTGTATAGTAAGCGATATTGGAACATCGGTTGTTGAACAGTGTTCCTCCAGTACCGTGAAAATGAAATGGATAACCAATCAAGTGATTTTTAGATGACCAGTGCATTTATTGTTATGAATCTATTCTAGACTGCTTATTGTAAATAAACCGCGAGGGGTTCCTAAAGCTGTCTTTGGTGAATGGAAGAGAAGGGGGGTGGCGTCCCTTGGGACTCGAACTGTTGTAATTTGGATTATGTATTGTCTATTTTATGTTTACCATGTGTATAGTTTTTTTAACTCTCCATGCAGTTTTAGAGGATAGCGCTAGGGTTACGCTCCACAATTACGTACGAGGTCTTAGATTTTGTGTTAGGTAGGCTCGTAGACTTCATTTACTATTACCTCTTCATTTTCATCTTCCATCCTTGAGTGCAGCCACCGGTGCTTGTGACCATTTTTGTCACATCCCTCGGTAAGTGACAGCATTCACGTAGCTTTTCAGCATCCATGAGAGTCGTGACTTTGTCCATGGAGCCACTTTCCTTTCTGACTGCTTCTTCCAGTCCCTTCTATTTATTTTCCTTTAGGTGTCAGAGACATGGCCTTTGGTTCCGAAGCAGACGTTAAACCTATACTAAACGTAAATAATTAAGAGTTGATGGGATATTTAACATGTTCTATTTCAGAGTACATTCTGTGTTATCGGACGGTTCCACATTTTCGAATATGTAAGATATAAATATATTAATTATCATTATTCAATTCTTACTTAAATTGGTATCCATGATACCAGTACGTAAAATACAAGCTTAGAAATAAAAATCAATACCTAAATAATTTTTCTACATAAAATGCGGAAACCCACATCCGATAACTTGAACTTTCACCTAGTCCAAAAGCTGCAAATGAGACGATTAAAATTCAGTGATTCACATTATAGATAATTAAACGTTGAGTTGTAATCGAACTCATTAAATCTATATATAATGATCATTGTTTAACTTTTATTTCAATTGGTATCATATACCTTCAGCTATTAAATTAAATTGTAGTTAAATAATAATAATTATATTTTCCTTTATCACGTGTTCGAAAATATAGACCCTATTAATAACTTGGAACATAAACCCTACTGCTAAAAATATTTCACAGAACACAAAATTCCTGTTTGTTCAATGAAACACAATTATATAAGTCAAAATATCAAACTAATTAATCAACTCTTATGACCTTTATTTACTGAGTGATAGTTAATCTATGGTCAAATTTTAATTAATGCATTCATTACTTTGAACTTTCATCACACAGCTTTCATCTGTATTCTAAATCGAAGCCTCAAAACATTTTCTTTAATTTGAACTCAAAGAGAACGAAATTTTTAAGGAGTTACAATTATATAAAAATTTGACCAACTCATTACTATTTTTAATAAGAAAAAGTTGTGATTTTGGTTATAAAAGCGGTGCTTGCCTGTATTGTTTTATTCACTCTAAGAATATCTTCAAGTATCTCCGAGTCACTTAATATCAAATTTTTTTTTAGGTAAATGCATCCATGGTGGCAAAGCTACAGAGTTACAGGCACGAGGACGGAGGGACCCACGAACGATACCTGGACACTTCACTTCATTTCTTCCCATTTAATTTATTTATATCACTATGTAACATTAATCGAATTGATATGCATCTAAACGTACAATACGTTATTTCAATGAAGTAAGAGTTTTCTATTTTAATTTATTTATTTATTGGATGCAAGTGGATATCGTTTCGAAGCATATTAGATATATAATATGGCGTCTGTTCGATGCAGAATCCCTATGTATGTTGGATGTCGTAATTTATCTTTCTATTCAACGCTGTTATAACGGTATCGCTTCGATGCAAAATATACTTGATATGATGCGGTTTAGCGGTGCAAACGGATATCGGATTGATGTCTACTTGATGTCACCATGTCTAATTTGTTACTGGTATTCGATGTCGGAAGAGAGGTTTTACAGAGTCGTTTAGACATCGAATAGATACATTTATGTTTGCTGGGTAGTAGCTACCTATATTAATCATCATTCATTATAGATAATCAAATATTATAATTTTGGCAATTATGATTTTTAATTGATGAATAAATTAATTAGAAGTAGTTATACCAATATATTAGCATATTATGCAATTATTGATCATTAGACTCAATGATTTATTTGACATTTAGCTACTGTAATACATGTTAATGGTCAATATGTAAACTTACATTTATCATTAACAGACTACCAAGGTTTTCCCAAGTTTCCCCCAGTTTCCCCTGGGGGAAACTAAAAAAACCTCCTTGAGGTTTCCCCTAACCAACCCTGGTCGATGTTGACAATACTTTAAAAAACTTAAACCTGACTCTAAATACGGTGCAACACCTCACTCGGCGAATGAGACTACGAGGAAGCTTGAAAAGATGTTTAATGAAAGAATCATATCCAAGATAAGCGACTTTTCATGGTAGTCTCCCCGTTCTCCAGACCTCAGTCCTCTATACTTTTCTATTTGAGGGTGCTGTAATGAAAACGTATACACCACTGCCCCACAAAGTGTACCAGAATTTCTGAGGTCAATTGAGGACTTCGTTCACATCATTCCAAGAGGAACGTGTCGTTGCCAACTTCAACCGCCGGATTACTGAATGCATTGACCGAAATGGAGACCACATTGAGCATAGAATTTAGTTAGACATATGTCACATGGTAATGTAGATAAAACTCCTAGCTATTCTCTCCATTTTACCGTTTTGTTTATGTAAATATGTAGCTTAGTTTAAGTTAATTAATAAACTTTGAAATGTGTCAGGTTTTTATTGAGCACCCTGTATATAACGTTCAAATAATTACACTGTTCGTTCTATTTTAATAATGCATTGAACACATTTCAGGATCCACGTGACGTCACATTCTTTGTAGGGTGTTTAGGGTGGATTGGAGAACCTGCCTGCGAGCATACCTGTTAAAGGTCCTCTCCAGGCTCCAGGAAAAATGAGTTTATGGGATAATAGTATAGAACTAAGGGATCATTATTCTGCAAACTGCATACAGTTTGGTTCAGTATATATTTTATAATTTGTTTTTAAAGTTTTTTAATACTCTGTGAGCAACAATTGAGCGAATCACTAATCTGATGCTCAAGAAGAAGATTGTACACTCTTTGTTTTGATTACAAATTTGAATTAAATAAACAAACCATGCGTTTTCGGCCATTATTTTAGATATTAATTTTTTTCTATTGAATATAAACGTTTCTATTATAAGTTCATTCAATTTTATACCTTTACACAAATATTAAATGGATTTATTGAACCTAATACATAGTTTACAATCGAAACAAATGGTGTACATTCTTTTTCTTCAGGCTGAAAATTTCTTAAATTAGTAAGTGGGAAGTAAAATAGGTTTTGTAGAGTTTTGATTATAAAAATCTTTAAAAGCATATAAAATTAAAAATATGCTACCAAATTGGATGCAGTTTGCAGCAAAATGATAAGAAACGCCTTATTGCTTTTGTGTGACTTTATTTATAATTCTTTGGATTCTAAAGTGCATACTATAGGGGTTTTCATTGATTTAACAAAGGCCTTTGACACTGTTAATATTGATATCTTGTGTAGCAAACTCTTTCTCTATGGTGTGCGCGGTCTTCCCCTTAACTGGTTTAGAAGTTACCTCTCTAATCGCTCTAGTGTTGTTCGTATCGGTGCTTGTAGATCCGAGGAGAGTCTGTCCAATATTGGTATTCCCCAGGGTTCTATCTTGGGACCTCTGTTATTTTTGACTTATGTTAATGATTTACCTAATGTTTGCTCTGACTTCACCAGTATCCTATTTGCTGATGATACGACTCTTCTCGGATCGAATGAGTGTTTCTCGCGTCTTATTTCTACATTTGAGGAGAGGTTGGTCAAGGTGGGGGACTGGTGTCGAGCCAATAGGCTCACGATCAATGTGTCAAAGACCTTTGCTATGCATTTTAATACTTTATGTAGGGGCCCTGTAGACCTATCTATTACTGTGAATAATTGTGATATTCGATTTCATGACACGGGTGATTTCCTCGGTGTGAGAGTTGACCAAGGAATGAGGTTTGACTCGCACATTGATTCCATAGCCCAGAAAATTTCAAAAACAGTTGGTATTTTTTATAGTCTTAAAGATATCTTACCTGAACAAAATCTTATCAACCTATATTATTCTTTTGTATATCCGTATTTGATTTATTGCAATATTGTTTGGGGTTCAACTTTTTCTTCACACCTTGATAGACTGCTTCTCTTACAGAAGAAAATAGTACGAATTATTACACATAGTTGCTTTTTGCAGCATTCAACTCTCTTGTTCTATAGAACCAAAATCTTAAAAATAACTGATATTCTAAATTTTTAGTAGGGCAATATATGTTTCAAAGATTTGAATGGTTCAAATCCTAGTTTTTCAACATCTAGCAATCTATATTTCACTCGATCAGTAGATTATATTGTAACACAATTTCAACGTCTCTCTGTCACTCAGCGCTCAATCACTTTTAATGGTCCGACTATTTGGAATAGCATACCGTCAGATATCCGTAAAGCTAGATCACTCTCAATATTTAAATCAAAATACAAACATTATTTAATTTCCCAATATTCCTAATATACAATCTTGTTAGTGTGTGATAGTTACTACCCCTGTGTATTACTTATCTTTTATTTTCCTTTCCTTTAATTATTTTTGTCTTGTATTGTAACCTTAAATGTAGTGTGATGTTCATTTAACTTTATGTTGCCCGAAAAGTATTCTTTAAATACTTATATATGGGCTTGATTTCTAATATTGTGTTGTATATTTTTACTTTTTTTTTTGAATAGCTCACAGCCTGTCCGACTGTGAGTTATTATCTAAAAGGACAATATTTTATCAATAAAGATGTTTATGTTTATGAAACCTTAGCCTCGTTGAATAAGACAATAAAATTATTTGCTTGGCGGGGACCTTTAAGTTATTATACCATGGTCAGAACCATCGAAAGTGACACGCATTTTGTCTGTGAGGCAGACTGTTTGGTAATCACTCTCAAGATACTTCCCTGCCCATAGTAACTTTATGTGTATCCTTCAAAACAGGCCTGGTAATAGGTGAAACATAAGAGGGGATTATATTTAGTTTCAGTATTCTACAGAGGGTGGTTTTTGAGAAATTTTCCACTCCAATAGTCTTAAAACTGCATCACTGGTTTCTCTTTTGGTTTTCACAATGAGTTCTCTTTTAATTAATCAAGCACAAGTTATGTCTCGTAGCCACTTAGTATTTGCTCTTATCCTTGCGGGTAATTTTCTTCAGGGGATCAGCTATTAGTCTCGATCTTTACTGTACGTGGCTGTGAAAATGAAAACTTCAATTTTACAGCTATATGATGATTTTTCTGAAAAGTAGCCCAGTAGCGCTGCCGCTATATTTTGCTGTAGCGGCAGCATCGCTGTTTTCTCTGAAAATGTAGCGGTATCGGCAGTGCCGCTACATTATTTGAAAGTAGCGCTGCTCACCTCTGCAGATACGAAGAGATAGGTGATTAGTCAATTATTTGGGTGTTTACCTACATTTTACGTATGCAATCTATCATAGACTTGCAATATTTATACTACTTACAGACGGTACAGTTATATTAATAAATTATGTAGGCAATAATACATATAATCTCTGATGATGATATCATCATATCAGGTTTAAGGAGAATACAGTTTTTTTATAGTTTCTCCTGGAATGAACTGGTTACTTACTATATCTCTTTACCTATCTAGCCCAAAAAGCAATTTCCGCTTTAGAATTCCATGTGCAGGTAGTAATATCCGCATTCTTTCATAAGCTTTTAATACATAATTTTCCCGTAGATGCTATTTAAATTAAGTTATTTAAATAGACACATAATTATATATATATATATAAGTTTCAAATTTAAAATAAGAGAACACCAGTTAACTATTTAACTATGAATTATAATGAAAGAACTAGTTAAATTAACGTAAAATTAAATCACATAACTATAAGTAACATTGCTACGTGAAAGTTATTCAACTTAGATATGTTAGGTGCCTTAAAAGCTATTGTTATATTAATTATTTCTTCGTATCTAATTGTTGTTAATTAAACATTTAAATCTGGTACTTTCCTATATCTAAACTTGGTAACTAGTCTACCTCCGAATATTTATAGTCGGAAAAAGTAGTAAATTGTTATTGGAACTTATAAGTCATACGGTCATATCTACCAACCTTATTAATTATTTGACTTTCGGTATGTGTTTGTTTGATAAATACACAGAATCTAAGAAGCATTCATCGTACTACCTGTACTGTATGAACCATGAACAAAATCATTATGAGAGTCTGAGAGATAAGAATTTCCGTTCATAGTAGTGCCAATAATTAGCGATGCATTATATCAAACCAACTAGTTCCTTACTTTATGGGATATTCCATGCCCTTGTGATCAATAATATAGGAGCTAACACAAATTTATCACACTTGCATCCTAACACATATAAAACATGCAAAGATTATACTATTTCATTTATAACGAATGAATAATATATAGTTTCTCTTGATAGCAGACAGTGAGTGAGACACTGTAAAGTGGTTGTTTTCTTGAGAGTATTCTTCCGCGCACACTCAGATGATACCTATAGTAGTAAATTTTGTCAACAAAGTGAACTGTGATGTTAGGGCAGGTGATGCTAGGCCTTTTAGTAATTGTTTTATAATTTAGAAAATGTACTCTCAAATGTAGCAGAAATTTATTGGTGTTATGTTGAAAATTGATATCACATTAACATAGGTAATATGATGTACTGTGTATACATTTAAAGTGAACGTACCAATTAGTAGTACCTAGTTAACTCATAGGTACCTGTAGTCTGTTTGTGAACGAATCACGAATGATTGTTTGAACATCTGGAATCTCGATAAGAATGGATCTGGAAATCAGGAACGAAACTTGCCCGATTTCTAGCGCAAGCGCACTTTTATCTTCAAGTAGAAGCTCTCTGAACCGAGTTGGAGCTATTGAAAAATTAATTCATGATGGAAACGTAAGAAAAGAATACCAATGCAGTGATAGCAGAGTTGATAAGTCTAAAGCACTTAACTATCCACCCCCTACTTATTTTGATTCAAAGAGTGTCATAGAGTCTTCCAAATTTGCTACTCCTAGAATTCCTAATCCAGAAAGTCCAGAATTGAATGGCCACAGCAGTCTCTCTCAGTCTTCTGTAAATTTGGATACTAGTTTGAGTAGCAATGGCAATGCTACTAAAACTAATGGAGTAAATCATACTGCTTTAAAACACATTCAAGGTCAAGCATATTACTCAGGCCATGTAAAATATGAGCCACCTCCTGTTTTTATAAATGCTCATCATCTTCAACTAATCTAGGCTTACAACAAGCCAGTAATACTATTAACTCAGAGACTAGCAAAGATCAAGGGGACTTCAACATATCACAACATTCTGAAGTCACAATTCAGCCTCATTCCTTGAGCAAATTTGAAATTCACACTTATGAAAATGTTAGTCCTGTTCAATCTCAAAGACAAAGATACTCTGAATCTGCTGCTGTGATTATTGAAAATAAGCATGCTACATCTAGATCAAGACCATCTAGCTTAAGCTCACAGGAATCAAAACATTCCAGTCCTAGAAATAGTGTTTTATCTAATAACCAATCAAGATCATCTGTACTATCATCCATAAAAGATAGTATTGATGTTTTCAAGCAACCACAACCTGTTCAGAGAAATAACTCTCAAGCCAGCTCCACTAGTTTAAATAACACTCTCAACTCTTCAATCAACTTGAAGCAGCTTCCTCCACGCATAGAGCAGGATTTGGAAGGACGCCAGTTTGTTATACCTCGTAACAATGCTTATGTTCAAGAGAATGCCCGGCACAGCAACCAGTGGAGTGTGAGCAGTGATCCTACCAAACGTCTTTATAATGACAGACTATTGAGCCATCAGAACTCTCCTTCTCCTTCCTGTTGTGCTTCTCCACACTCACACTTGGCTTCTCCAAGTCAGTTATCTGCCATACATCCCCCACCTCCTCCCTACCCTGGCAAGCCACTCAGCATCAGCTCACTCTCCAGCAGTGTTGACTTGAATGACTCTGTTCTTTCTCTCGGCAGTCTGCGAAGTGCCTCTGGAGTTTTGGCGTCTGTAAATGCCAATCACAATTATGCTAATATTGATGTGCTGAAAGGAAATTACATTGCTGATCAACAGTTACAAAAGTATATTCAACATCAAGATAAAATTTTATACCAGCAGAAAGCTCAAACTACTAATGCTAATGTAGGCTCTAGAAACAGTCCCATTTATCCTCCCCAGCCACCGCCTTATCCCTCTACTGCTGTTTCTAGAGCTCATGCGTCAAGCAAAGTATCTGTTAATGAAACTACTGCAGTTAACAGACCAAACTGTATAAACAATTCTCCTTCAACTACTGTGTTCAATCAAGTTCAACACAAAGTAGATCATTCAATCAATAATAATAGTTTGAATTTCAAGCCAGTGTCTACTCCTCCTGCCAGTGTTAAAGACTATTCCTCAAAGCAGCCTCAGCCTCCTCCCTATCCCTCTAGTGTAGTCAGGTCACAGATACTTTCAAGAGACACTAATTCCATCAGTGGAGCACCCCCATTGCCCCCTTACCCATCTACTGCCACTAGAGGTGCTGTCATTCAGTACACAGCTGCTTCTGTGCCTTCTTTTCAAGTCCGTCTTAGAGCAGAATCTCCCAGTGCATTCAAGAAATCTAGCTCCTCAATCATGGACTCTAAAAATAAGAGTGAGAATTCCCTTCACAATCTGACTGACAGAATGTCTCAAGTATCCCTCTCTTCTGACTCTCGAGCAGAAGAGTCTCCTACCAATCGACTGGCAAAGTGGCAGAACAAACTAAATCCTTCCTATGAGGACAGTAATGGCGGGGCAAAGATGTCTTCCAGTGGGGGAGAGGTCAGTGATGCCAGTTCAGATATGTCAGCTTCAGGAACATCCAAATCGAAGGGAAAGAGTGGCAAGAGTCTCCTGCCTTATAATGTCACTGCCAAGAGATCGGTGAGTAGAAACATTAGTCATTAGAACTTTTTATCATGAGCTACATGTAAGACTAAAAATATTGTATTCTTCCATTATTTGAGGCACCTACTAAAATTATAATTCATTTGTTTCTACTTAGAATCTGACATTGTGAATGAAAACGTGTTCAATTTGCTTTATCCCACCAATGAGAATGATATAATCTGATGATAATTTATATACAATATTAATATACTTGCAAATATAGATTGAATCATAGAATAATAACAACAATATGAGAGCAAATTTTAATAAAATGGCAGTGGTTCTTAACCACCTGGGTTTGTTTGAATCCCAGGGAATTTTTGGCTATTTGATTTTGAAGGAAAAAATAGTGAACCCTTTTTGGGTTCAGTAGCTCCAGAGATGAAGAACCCTGTACAGGGTAGGGGGACTCTCTTCCCTACAAGACTAAAAGCAAATGACTAATTCTGGGTATCACATATAGAACAGATTTATTTTCACTTATCACTTGAACAGACTGTAAGTAATCAATGTGATGAATGGTTAAGCACTATTTTTAGACTTACATATGAAGATGTTAGAGTAGTATACCTATAGTAGGGATGGGACGAAGTGCTGGTACCACTTGAGTTTAAAAAAAAATTGATATGTATTATCTATTATATAACTATCTCATATCTATTGCAATAAAAAATTATAATTTAAAATTATAAAAATAATTTCATTCTGCTATGTAATCGTAATTTTCATTATTCCAATATTTTCTGACACTTTTTAGTCATATGGCAAGACAGTGAAATTTGATACAAGACCTAATTTTTTTTAAGGACCTGTAATCTCGAAAAGTTACCATTCGATTGTTATCTTATTGGTCTCATATGAAAGAGGACATTTGAGAGCATTAGAAACATGTATAGTTTCATTATAATAAAGCCATGATGATACAGTAATGGGATTTTTTTTAAAGTAAAATAAAATAAAACAATATGCTAAAATACCTATAACTTATAAACTAACAATCAGACAGTACCTTTCTTGGTCTCATATGAAAGAGGTCACTTTGAAGTTTTAGACACATGTATAGTTTTACAATTAATAAACCATTATTTTTATAATAAAAAACCATTATTATGATAATAAACCAGGTTGATTGTTTCTATAAAGTATTTTAACCAGTAGAATTTTAAATAAGCTAGCTATAACTCTAATATTTACAATCTGATTCTGTTTTTCTTAGTTTCATTTGAAAGAGGATACTTAGACTTGAAAGTGTTTATAAGCCATAGTACATCATTAATTCCCTCAAAATGGTTCAGGGATTTATAACGTAAGTCTCCGACAGAGAAAACAATGAAAATATTGACTGTTTTTGATACAATGTTTTGATCTTGTTCTTGTTCAAAAAGTTCTATGTACTATCATTAACTTTTTGAGAACTTAGATTCTTATATATAACACCTTTTGGCAACCTATGTGTCATTTAAAATTAAAAAAGGGAGGTTGTATGAACTTGTATCAGATTACCCCAAAGGTAGAGTAATTTGATACATTTTTTTTCAAATTATGGCCACTGCTGTATGGAATAATATTTAATGAAATTATTACATGAATCAATATCCAAGATTCTGAATGGAAAGAATGAAAATATTAATTGGGAAATATTTGTTAAGAACAGATCTTAATTAAGCATAAACCTCAATTTTGTATTAAATTGTCTTTCCATACCTATTATAAAATTTACTAGCTATATTATTATTAAATACGATAATACATGTTCTAAATTGTAGTGATCTAGACACTACAAGAACAAATAATTTTACATTCCTATCTTATTTCTTTTTTTTTCTAATATATTCATTTTTTATGTTTTAAGTTAATATTATTTATAATTGATGTTACAAATCATTTGATATAAGTTCAAATTATAATTGAAACTAAAAACTATTATTCTCATTTAAATAATCAAAGTATTGGCATGGTATTGTTGAAAATTTTAGTATCGTCCCATCCTTATTATATAGGCAGATTATTTCATTAAGCTTTTGTAAACAGAATATGTGGTTATAAATAAACATTTTCTTTTGAATATTGTATATAGGATAAAAAAATATGAGAAACTATTTGATGGAGCAAATTGTCCGTGATAGTCTTCACATGAACGATGCTCATGTATATAAGAAAGCTACCTGCTAGTAACTAGACCAGACGATTGTACTTTCAGCTCCATGTACTGGAACTGCAAACATTATGCTTCTTAGGATAGCATATTAAAGAAAAAATTTAAAACTTAACTACCATAAATGGTAATAATTTGACAAATCTATATCAGTCAATTTGTTGCTAATGGAGAGAGAAAAAATGTAAAGATTTGAAGATGTCACTAAAGTTTACTCATGAAACCTATAGCTACTAATGTAAGGTCTTTGGCTACTGCCTCTTCCTATATGGATAAACTATCTATTAAATGAAGAATAATGTGAATCAGAACATACTGATGAAAAAAATATATGAATATTCTAAGTTATTTGTAAATACTTGAAATATCAATATTATACATTTCATCTACAGAATCAATATTTCAAAGTATGACAGAAAATGAATTAATCTCAAAATTTGATGATCCCAAGGTTCAGTGTCAAACTGTCAATAACCATTAGTTAACTGAGACACTATGCCTTATTGCATCAGGCATTATTAAATAATATTACTATATTTTAAAAGAAGAATTTGGATCTTAAAGGGTGTGTTTTCACTAGAGAACATAAATATGCCTGATTCACACTTTGAGACTATTTTGTGAGGGATTTATTTGTTATTTAGCTACATGTTTCACAACTGATTACACACTTCCAATGTCACCAATAATTACTTGAATAGCAGACTGGAGTCTTGGTTAACACTTTGAAACATGGTACAGAAAGAACTACAGAATTAGGGAGGTCTTTTGACTTCGAAAGCAACAAAGTTTATCTAATTACTCTTGATAGGACACTGAATATGTAGAGAATATTGACTATAATATCAATTGTTTGGATAAAGTGACATTGAGGAAACAGTTATTCATTATGTATTTGCTCTATAGCTATATTTTTATTTTGTTAACAAAAAGGGGGATAGCAATATTATTTAATATAATAAAAGTAATAACTTAATATAATATTAAATAATAACAAGTTCAAAAGTATGAAGAGAGGCCTTTTTTCCACTCCTTATATTTCAGATAAAATCCATGATTAAAAAAGAATTCAAATAGTTGAACAATAAATGCTTGCAGTTTGTGATATGGATACACATCATGTAGCTCTAGCTACACATTAAAATATATCTTCCATTTTTTTTAAAAACATTGAGTTCTATAGAAATAAAAAATAATAATAAAATTACCCTGAGGCTGCAGTTCATAATATTAATGAGGTCTTACAGCCAAATTTACTTTCAGCCAAGAGTCTTATGTCCTTTAATTATTCAGTTTTTAATAACCTTCACCTTGACTTTTTGCCAGATCGCTCCAAAAATTATACTAAATGATTCCTGAACAACAATAAATCGTCCCACCAATTTTCAGGCAATTTGGTTGATTCTTTTAGAGTTAACCGCCACCTAAAATATAACCTTCTGCACTCTGCGAAGGTAATGAGCCAATTTGAAATGAAATTGAAATTTTATATCGCTTGAACACAAGACTAGATTTTTTGCGAGTCCTGCTTTTGAAAACACCATTTGTATGTCATAAAAACAGGACAGAATTATGTAGCTACATCAAAAATTCATTTTGTTCATCAAAAATCCATACACAAAATTCAGAAAAATAGGATAATATTGAAAATTCATGCCATCACCAAAAACAACAATTAGCGCAATACACGTGTACTCAACTCAGATGGATGAGCTTTCCTTAATTTACCATCTCTCTACTAAATTTTTATGGAAAGAAGAGTCAATGTGATGATGTACTCTCAGAGAAAAGAGTCAATGTGATGATGTACTCTCAGAGAAAAGAGTCACTGTGATGATGTACTCTCAGAGAAAAGAGTCACTGTGATGATGTACTCACAGAGAAAAGAGTCACTGTGATGATGTAC
>CANNZV010004158.1:0-46393 GCA_947561585.1 Caprella mutica
CTATTGAGAACATGTTATTCTTAACGGGCAAGTACACTAGTTACAAATATTGATACTATTGAGAACACGTTATTCTTAACGGGCAAGTACACTAGTTACAAATATTGATACTATTGAGAACACGTTATTCTTAACGGGCAAGTACACTAGTTACAAATATTGATACTATTGAGAACACGTTATTCTTAACGGGCAAGTACACTAGTTACAAATATTGATACTATTGAGAACATGTTATTTTTAACGGGCAAGTACACTAGTTACAAATATTGATACTATTGAGAACACGTTATTCTTAACGGGCAAGTACACTAGTTACAAATATTGATACTATTGAGAACATGTTATTTTTAACGGGCAAGTACACTAGTTACAAATATTGATACTATTGAGAACACGTTATTCTTAACGGGCAAGTACACTAGTTACAAATATTGATACTATCGAGAACACGTTATTCTTAACGGGCAAGTACACTAGTTACAAATATTGATACTATTGAGAACATGTTATTCTTAACGGGCAAGTACACTAGTTACAAATATTGATACTATTGAGAACATGTTATTCTTAACGGGCAAGTACACTAGTTACAAATATTGATACTATTGAGAACATGTTATTCTTATCGGGCAAGTACACTAGTTACAAATATTGATACTATTGAGAACATGTTATTCTTAACGGGCAAGTACACTAGTTACAAATATTGATACTATTGAGAACACGTTATTCTTAACGGGCAAGTACACTAGTTACAAATATTGATACTATTGAGAACACGTTATTCTTAACGGGCAAGTACACTAGTTACTAATATTGATACTATTGAGAACACGTTATTCTTAACGGGCAAGTACACTAGTTACTAATATTGATACTATTGAGAACATGTTATTCTTAACGGGCAAGTACACTAGTTACAAATATTGATACTATTGAGAACACGTTATTCTTAACGGGCAAGTACACTAGTTACAAATATTGATACTATTGAGAACACGTTATTCTTAACGGGCAAGTACACTAGTAACAAATATTGATACTATTGAGAACACGTTATTCTTAACGGGCAAGTACACTAGTTACAAATATTGATACTATTGAGAACATGTTATTTTTAACGGGCAAGTACACTAGTTACAAATATTGATACTATTGACAACACGTTATTCTTAACGGGCAAGTACACTAGTTACAAATATTGATACTATTGAGAACACGTTATTCTTAACGGGCAAGTACACTAGTTACAAATATTGATACTATTGAGAACATGTTATTCTTAACGGGCAAGTACACTAGTTACCAATATTGATCTATTGAGAACATGTTATTCTTAACGGGCAAGTACACTAGTTACAAATATTGATACTATTGAGAACATGTTATTCTTAACGGGCAAGTACACTAGTTACAAATATTGATACTATTGAGAACATGTTATTCTTAACGGGCAAGTACACTAGTTACAAATATTGATGCTATTGAGAACATGTTATTCTTAACGAGCAAGTACACTAGTTACAAATATTGATACTATTGAGAACATGTTATTCTTAACGGGCAAGTACACTAGTTACAAATATTGATACTATTGAGAACATGTTATTTTTAACGGGCAAGTACACTAGTTACAAATATTGATACTATTGAGAACATGTTATTCTTAACGGGCAAGTACACTAGTTACAAATATTGATACTATTGAGAACATGTTATTCTTAACGGGCAAGTACACTAGTTACAAATATTGATACTATAGAGAACACGTTATTCTTAACGGGCAAGTACACTAGTTACAAATATTGATACTATTGAGAACATGTTATTCTTAACGGGCAAGTACACTAGTTACAAATATTGATACTATTGAGAACAAGTTATTCTTAACGGGCAAGTACACTAGTTACAAATATTGATACTATTGAGAACACGTTATTCTTAACGAGCAAGTACACTAGTTACAAATATTGATACTATTGAGAACACGTTATTCTTAACGAGCAAGTACACTAGTTACAAATATTGATACTATTGAGAACACGTTATTCTTAACGAGCAAGTACACTAGTTACAAATATTGATACTATTGAGAACACGTTGTTCTTAACGAGCAAGTACACTAGTTACAAATATTGATACTATCGAGAACACGTTATTCTTAACGAGCAAGTACACTAGTTACAAATATTGATACTATTGAGAACATGTTATTCTTAACGAGCAAGTACACTAGTTACAAATATTGATACTATTGAGAACACGTTATTCTTAACGAGCAAGTACACTAGTTACAAATATTGATACTATCGAGAACACGTTATTCTTAACGAGCAAGTACACTAGTTACAAATATTGATACTATTGAGAACATGTTATTCTTAACGAGCAAGTACACTAGTTACAAATATTGATACTATTGAGAACACGTTATTCTTAACGGGCAAGTACACTAGTTACAAATATTGATACTATTGAGAACACGTTATTCTTAACGGGCAAGTACACTAGTTACAAATATTGATACTATTGAGAACACGTTATTCTTAACGGGCAAGTACACTAGTTACAAATATTGATACTATTGAGAACACGTTATTCTTAACGGGCAAGTACACTAGTTACAAATATTGATACTATTGAGAACACGTTATTCTTAACGGGCAAGTACACTAGTTACTAATATTGATACTACTAAGAACACGTTATTCTTAACGGGCAAGTACACTAGTTACAAATATTGATACTATTGAGAACACGTTATTCTTAACGGGCAAGTACACTAGTTACAAATATTGATACTATTGAGAACACGTTATTCTTAACGGGCAAGTACACTAGTTACAAATATTGATACTATTGAGAACACGTTATTCTTAACGGGCAAGTACACTAGTTACTAATATTGATACTATTGAGAACACGTTATTCTTAACGGGCAAGTACACTAGTTACTAATATTGATACTATTGAGAACATGTTATTCTTAACGGGCAAGTACACTAGTTACAAATATTGATACTATTGAGAACACGTTATTCTTAACGGGCAAGTACACTAGTTACAAATATTGATACTATTGAGAACACGTTATTCTTAACGGGCAAGTACACTAGTTACTAATATTGATACTATTGAGAACATGTTATTCTTAACGGGCAAGTACACTAGTTACAAATATTGATACTATTGAGAACACGTTATTCTTAACGGGCAAGTACACTAGTTACAAATATTGATACTATTGAGAACACGTTATTCTTAACGGGCAAGTACACTAGTTACAAATATTGATACTATTGAGAACACGTTATTCTTAACGGGCAAGTACACTAGTTACAAATATTGATACTATTGAGAACATGTTATTTTTAACGGGCAAGTACACTAGTTACAAATATTGATACTATTGAGAACACGTTATTCTTAACGGGCAAGTACACTAGTTACAAATATTGATACTATTGAGAACATGTTATTTTTAACGGGCAAGTACACTAGTTACAAATATTGATACTATTGAGAACACGTTATTCTTAACGGGCAAGTACACTAGTTACAAATATTGATACTATCGAGAACACGTTATTCTTAACGGGCAAGTACACTAGTTACAAATATTGATACTATTGAGAACATGTTATTCTTAACGGGCAAGTACACTAGTTACAAATATTGATACTATTGAGAACATGTTATTCTTAACGGGCAAGTACACTAGTTACAAATATTGATACTATTGAGAACATGTTATTCTTATCGGGCAAGTACACTAGTTACAAATATTGATACTATTGAGAACATGTTATTCTTAACGGGCAAGTACACTAGTTACAAATATTGATACTATTGAGAACACGTTATTCTTAACGGGCAAGTACACTAGTTACAAATATTGATACTATTGAGAACACGTTATTCTTAACGGGCAAGTACACTAGTTACTAATATTGATACTATTGAGAACACGTTATTCTTAACGGGCAAGTACACTAGTTACTAATATTGATACTATTGAGAACATGTTATTCTTAACGGGCAAGTACACTAGTTACAAATATTGATACTATTGAGAACACGTTATTCTTAACGGGCAAGTACACTAGTTACAAATATTGATACTATTGAGAACACGTTATTCTTAACGGGCAAGTACACTAGTAACAAATATTGATACTATTGAGAACACGTTATTCTTAACGGGCAAGTACACTAGTTACAAATATTGATACTATTGAGAACATGTTATTTTTAACGGGCAAGTACACTAGTTACAAATATTGATACTATTGACAACACGTTATTCTTAACGGGCAAGTACACTAGTTACAAATATTGATACTATTGAGAACACGTTATTCTTAACGGGCAAGTACACTAGTTACAAATATTGATACTATTGAGAACATGTTATTCTTAACGGGCAAGTACACTAGTTACCAATATTGATCTATTGAGAACATGTTATTCTTAACGGGCAAGTACACTAGTTACAAATATTGATACTATTGAGAACATGTTATTCTTAACGGGCAAGTACACTAGTTACAAATATTGATACTATTGAGAACATGTTATTCTTAACGGGCAAGTACACTAGTTACAAATATTGATGCTATTGAGAACATGTTATTCTTAACGAGCAAGTACACTAGTTACAAATATTGATACTATTGAGAACATGTTATTCTTAACGGGCAAGTACACTAGTTACAAATATTGATACTATTGAGAACATGTTATTCTTAACGGGCAAGTACACTAGTTACAAATATTGATACTATTGAGAACATGTTATTCTTAACGGGCAAGTACACTAGTTACAAATATTGATACTATTGAGAACATGTTATTCTTAACGGGCAAGTACACTAGTTACAAATATTGATACTATAGAGAACACGTTATTCTTAACGGGCAAGTACACTAGTTACAAATATTGATACTATTGAGAACATGTTATTCTTAACGGGCAAGTACACTAGTTACAAATATTGATACTATTGAGAACAAGTTATTCTTAACGGGCAAGTACACTAGTTACAAATATTGATACTATTGAGAACACGTTATTCTTAACGAGCAAGTACACTAGTTACAAATATTGATACTATTGAGAACACGTTATTCTTAACGAGCAAGTACACTAGTTACAAATATTGATACTATTGAGAACACGTTATTCTTAACGAGCAAGTACACTAGTTACAAATATTGATACTATTGAGAACACGTTGTTCTTAACGAGCAAGTACACTAGTTACAAATATTGATACTATCGAGAACACGTTATTCTTAACGAGCAAGTACACTAGTTACAAATATTGATACTATTGAGAACATGTTATTCTTAACGAGCAAGTACACTAGTTACAAATATTGATACTATTGAGAACACGTTATTCTTAACGAGCAAGTACACTAGTTACAAATATTGATACTATCGAGAACACGTTATTCTTAACGAGCAAGTACACTAGTTACAAATATTGATACTATTGAGAACATGTTATTCTTAACGAGCAAGTACACTAGTTACAAATATTGATACTATTGAGAACACGTTATTCTTAACGGGCAAGTACACTAGTTACAAATATTGATACTATTGAGAACACGTTATTCTTAACGGGCAAGTACACTAGTTACAAATATTGATACTATTGAGAACACGTTATTCTTAACGGGCAAGTACACTAGTTACAAATATTGATACTATTGAGAACACGTTATTCTTAACGGGCAAGTACACTAGTTACAAATATTGATACTATTGAGAACACGTTATTCTTAACGGGCAAGTACACTAGTTACTAATATTGATACTACTAAGAACACGTTATTCTTAACGGGCAAGTACACTAGTTACAAATATTGATACTATTGAGAACACGTTATTCTTAACGGGCAAGTACACTAGTTACAAATATTGATACTATTGAGAACACGTTATTCTTAACGGGCAAGTACACTAGTTACAAATATTGATACTATTGAGAACACGTTATTCTTAACGGGCAAGTACACTAGTTACAAATATTGATACTATTGAGAACACGTTATTCTTAACGGGCAAATACACTAGTTACAAATATTGATACTATTGAGAACATGTTATTCTTAACGGGCAAGTACACTAGTAACAAATATTGATACTATTGAGAACACGTTATTCTTAACGGGCAAATACACTAGTTACAAATATTGATACTATTGAGAACATGTTATTCTTAACGGGCAAATACACTAGTTACAAATATTGATACTATTGAGAACATGTTATTCTTAACGGGCAAGTACACTAGTAACAAATATTGATACTATTGAGAACACGTTATTCTTAACGGGCAAATACACTAGTTACAAATATTGATACTATTGAGAACATGTTATTCTTAACGGGCAAGTACACTAGTAACAAATATTGATACTATTGAGAACACGTTATTCTTAACGGGCAAATACACTAGTTACAAATATTGATACTATTGAGAACATGTTATTCTTAACGGGCAAGTACACTAGTTACTAATATTGATACTACTAAGAACACGTTATTCTTAACGGGCAAGTACACTAGTTACAAATATTGATACTATTGAGAACACGTTATTCTTAACGGGCAAGTACACTAGTTACAAATATTGATACTATTGAGAACACGTTATTCTTAACGGGCAAGTACACTAGTTACAAATATTGATACTATTGAGAACATGTTATTCTTAACGGGCAAGTACACTAGTAACAAATATTGATACTATTGAGAACACGTTATTCTTAACGGGCAAGTACACTAGTTACAAATATTGATACTATTGAGAACACGTTATTCTTAACGGGCAAGTACACTAGTTACAAATATTGATACTATTGAGAACACGTTATTCTTAACGGGCAAGTACACTAGTTACAAATATTGATACTATTGAGAACACGTTATTCTTAACGGGCAAATACACTAGTTACAAATATTGATACTATTGAGAACATGTTATTCTTAACGGGCAAGTACACTAGTAACAAATATTGATACTATTGAGAACACGTTATTCTTAACGGGCAAATACACTAGTTACAAATATTGATACTATTGAGAACATGTTATTCTTAACGGGCAAGTACACTAGTTACAAATATTGATACTATTGAGAACACGTTATTCTTAACGGGCAAGTACACTAGTTAATATTGCCATGTTATCTAAATTTATTGAAAAATGGTGAGTGCATTCACGGAGTAGCTTTTCTGCATCGATGAGCTTTGCCATCGACTGGTGGTATGTGACTTTGCTCATGGAGCCACTTTCCTTTCTGACTGCTTCTTCCAGTTCCTTTAATTTCCTTTTAACGTCAGCAATTTGGCCTTTTGTTCCGAAGCAAATGTTAAACCCCAAAGTAAATCCAATTAAATTTTTCCTATAATTTTATTTTCTGTATATTTATATTACTATACACTGTTCCTATAAGCATATACTCAATTTCTATTAAAATACATTAAAAAGAATAGTACGTATGCCCCCTTCTGAAAAACACACTTGTTGGTAACTGCGCACCCGATTGTCCCAAACATAAATCCAGTTTCTTTATCTGTGAAATTAATCTGCCAAATTCCTGAGTGTGACAACTACCTATGGTGAATTAGAGCCTGCATTGTTTTGTGAACTGGAACTGCATTGAGAGTATCGTCAGATAGTAAGTAGTTTGATAGTGGAAATAATAATTAGGTGATTGAAAATGATGGATAGTACTTTTCTCTGATAGTACATCATCACAGTGACTCTTTTCTCTGATAGTACATCATCACAGTGACTCTTTTCTCTGATAGTACATCATCACAGTGACTCTTTTCTCTGATAGTACATCATGACAGTGACTCTTTTCTCTGATAGTACATCATCACAGTGACTCTTTTCTCTGATAGTACATCATCACAGTGACTCTTTTCTCTGACAGTACATCATCACAGTGACTCTTTTCTCTGATAGTACATCATCACAGTGACTCTTTTCTCTGATAGTACATCATCACAGTGACTCTTTTCTCTGACAGTACATCATCACAGTGACTCTTTTCTCTGACAGTACATCATCACAGTGACTCTTTTCTCTGATAGTACATCATCACAGTGACTCTTTTCTCTGATAGTACATCATCACAGTGACTCTTTTCTCTGATAGTACATCATCACAGTGACTCTTTTCTCTGATAGTACATCATCACAGTGACTCTTTTCTCTGATAGTACATCATCACAGTGACTCTTTTCTCTGATAGTACATCATCACAGTGACTCTTTTCTCTGATAGTACATCATCACAGTGACTCTTTTCTCTGATAGTACATCATCACAGTGACTCTTTTCTCTGATAGTACATCATCACAGTGACTCTTTTCTCTGATAGTACATCATCACAGTGACTCTTTTCTCTGATAGTACATCATCACAGTGACTCTTTTCTCTGATAGTACATCATCACAGTGACTCTTTTCTCTGATAGTACATCATCACAGTGACTTATATTTTATTTTACTATATCCAAAGTTTTAGGTATTTTGGAGCCCATTTTAACTATCTAGGGTCTTACCATGTTTCCGAATATTGTTTTTTAGTTATTTATTTAACATAAAGCACCCGTTACATCAGTTTCAGGGCCAGGGTTTACTTACAAAACAGAAGCTTAAGCTTAAACTTTATGGCAACGTAACATTTGGTACAATTTCAACAGATTTCAATTCATAATAACTCCCTAGATGAAAACACAACATTGCTAGTTTTAGCAATATTTATCCTTATCTTGTTTGCCTTGAGTCATTCTTAAATTATAAATAAATTAGCCTTAACTATCGTTATGAATTCTAAATAAAGATTATTTTGGAAATTTGTATTATATCATTGAGTCGTTCGCAAAAAGAGTAATCTTGAAAAATAGGTACAGCTAGGTAAATCATTCATAAATAGAAGAAAAAGCATAGGTCCTAGTATACTACCTTGAGGAACACCACGTGTGAAACAGAATCGAACATATCTCTCTCAGATCTAAATCATGGAAAAAATAAATTACCATCTTCTGAAGCACTTTTTTCTATCTTTTATTTTAATTTCAAAATTTTATTAATTTCAAAAAATATTTTTAAAATTGATCACTAACTACTATTTTTTCATGTTAAAATTGTTAGATAAAAAGGAAATTGACCTAATGGAGCAATAACATGTGCCTATCTTCAGGAAATGTTGAAATATGCTATTCGAAATCGATATTTATTAATTAGTTGAGCTAGAATAGGTGACAACTTGAACTCAAGTAACAAAAAAAAAAAAAAAAAAAAAAAATAGAGACAAATAATATAGACTGGTTATTTTATGAGGGAAAATATTGGTTAGTTTATGAGGGAAAATATTGGTTATTTTATGAGGGAAAATATTGGTTATTATATGAGGGAAAATATTGGTTATTATATGAGGGAAAATATTGGTTAGTTTATGAGGGAAAATATTGGTTATTATATGAGGGAAAATATTGGTTATTTTATGAGGGAAAATATTGGTTATTATATGAGGGAAAATATTGGTTATTATATGAGGGAAAATATTGGTTATTATATGAGGGAAAATATTGGTTATTATATGAGGGAAAATATTGGTTATTATATGAGGGAAAATATTGGTTATTATATGAGGGAAAATATTGGTTATTATATGAGGGAAAATATTGGTTATTATATGAGGGAAAATATTGGTTATTTTATTAGGGAAAATATTGGTTATTATATGAGGGAAAATATTGCTTATTATATGTAGATGAACTCCATAATATTATGTATTATGAACTATTTAGTATATACTATTTAAACTTGTTTTTACGTAGGTCTTTAACACGGAAGTAGATTACCTTTATATTAAATAGCAATTTAATTGACCTATAGGAAAAATCAGTCAGTTTTTTTTTATCAGATTGAATAAAGTAGTTTATAACTTTAAAGGCTTTTTAAAATCTAATTATAATTATTGAAGTGTAAATAGAGTACAGGATTTCATTTCAAACGGAAATTTTTTAGCAAAAATTCAACATGAAAAACGCCAAATCTAAGCGGACATACAAAACACATACGTTTATTTAGTTTTATCGTTTTTTTCATGCACAAATTTCTTTGCTAAGGCATGAAAAAAAACGTCCATGTGAAAGGGGCCTCAGACACACGTTAGATGGACGCTTCACCGTACTCGCCCTTCAATTTATGAATGGTTGTGAACCTGTGCTGCCCACAGCGACATCTGTAAAGGTGTCTCTGACCTTCTGCCAGTCTCTGCAAAAAAGTACCCGATATATTAACTGACACACGGCTACTTCTGTACAGGAAATTGATGAGGCAATCATGGGAGAATCCAATAGAGACAGCACTCAACTTGAACTCGTTTATTGCACACTGAAGGACCTGAGTTATGAAACAGTATTTTGTGTTTCAATTATAGAAAATGATATGCGACAAAAATAGCGTCATAGTGATTCCTCAATGTCCATAGTTTTCTATGATTTTAATCATAGAAAACTATCTAGTGCACCTGAGATATGAAGTGGCTTTGAGCTATGAAGGGTAAACGTATCCGTATGATTAAAATCCTTCGAATCATATTTTTCTAATTTTCTATTATTTTCAAATCTTACAAATTGTCCTTGTTTACCCAGAGTAATAATAAAATATCGAAAAGCATTAAAATTAGTAAATTTTATAACTGCAAATGTGAATTTTGTAAGCAGTTGAAATAACATTACGGATACAATTTCTTTGACTGTTCGTCATTATTTGTTATTTAAACCTTTCGATCCGCTTTTTTTTGATGAAATTTGATATTTATTCATAACATTTCATACTTCTTATTATTAGGGTTGTGACAATATGCTTTATAAATCATAGATCTTAAGAACATCACAGACGAAATGAAATGGTATCGAATACTATATACCGCTGGTGTAGAACCATTCAATACTCTTAAATTCCCTCCGTCTGTAATATTTTCAGGATCTTATATTAAAGCATATTGTCACAACCCTAGTTATGACATTCATGAACTTATGACCCAATGGTATATGTTTTTTTTTGTCTTATACTTTTTTTTAAGATGTGGTCAATCAAAAGATTTATTGTAAACCTAAAATTTCTTACTAAATCATTTTCATCGAAGAAAATTGACTTCATTGTTTGATAACGATATGGGACAAATATGACCCAACAGGAGCTATAGGGCTATTAAACAACTAAGGGTACGGTTACTATGGATGCGTATTCAAGCGATTTTTCGCACTGACGACTTCTGATGAAATCGGATGAAAATCAAACTCATGCTTTCCAATGGGAGTGGTTACAGTGACAGCGATTTAGTCGTCAGAATACGTACGAAGTCGTCAGACTAACTTCAGCGTTCAAATGAGTTTGATTTTTTCATGCGACTAGCGACAGATTTGGTAATTTTTGTGTTTAATTCTCTTATTTTTGATTGCTACTTCGTTTACCCATGCATTTTGGAAATATATTATTTGATGCTATAATATAATACCTATTTGTTCATATAAATGCTTGAATTTTTTTTTCAATAAAATTGAATATACATATAGTTTTATAAAGAAAATAATCTTATATTTTTATCTAGGTATTTCAAAAATGTTGTGCAGTGAAAATGATAATCACTTTAGCGTCGCGTCTATTATTTCAGAGGCAGTTAATTCCTCCCGAACATTACCTCAAATAAACAAAGTTTAGACCCCAATATTAATTGGGCAGAAGCACACTGACGATCAGAAATCGCGTACCGTGTAACCACCTCGCACTGACGATCAGTTCTGACGATATCGTCAGTGCGAAAAATCGCTCGAATACGCGTCCAGAGTAACCGACTAACCGTACCCTTAAGCTGAATAGATATGATTCGAGAACTAATTGCAAATAAGATTGATGACGCTATCATGACTTGAACTCGTCAACGTTACGGATAAGCTATAGGGTAAGTTCCGAGTTATCGGACAGTTTCACATTTTCGGACAGTTAAGAAAAATGTAAATAATAAATATTATTAATCTTATATATATTTTAAGTGTTTGATTAAATCTTACGTATAAAAAAATTTATATACTAAAACTAAATAATGTTATAAGATCAATAAAATTAATATTATTTTTTTGTTTAACTTTTAATAAAAGGGTCGAAATTTTAAAAATTAATTTTCTAAAGTTCTTATTTTTATATAAAATTCTAAAAATACTGCAATAAGTATATGATATAAACTTTTTATTATTTATAAACAAAAAAAAAGCATCATTTAAATTAAATATCTTTACTATACAAAATACTATATTGCGAATATTAATAATTGAAATATTCAAACAAATGTGTCGAAAAATCACAAATTAAAATACCTCAAATATCCAAGCGTCGAAATATCGAAATATTCAAATATTAAATTATTCGAATATTAAAATTTTTAGATGTTATATCACTTAGATATTAAGTTATTCATAATATTAAATTATTTAAAAGTTAAATCATTCAAATATTCCCTGCCGTAGAACTTCACCTTGAAAAGTCTCGGCATTGATATTCAGTGGAGGGTATTTTTTTGGTACTTTCACATTGGTGTATGGGTATAGTAGCTAAAATATAGTACGTATGTATAGTAGCTAAAATATAGTACGTATGTATAGTAGCTAAAATATAGTACGTATGTATAGTAGCTAAAATATAGTACGTATGTATAGTAGCTAAATATAGTACGTATGTATAGTAGCTAAAATATAGTACGTATGTATAGTAGCTAAAATATAGTACGTATGTATAGTAGCTAAAATATAGTACGAATGTATAGTAGCTAAAATATAGTACGTATGTATAGTAGCTGAAATATAGTACGTATGGATAGTAGCTAAAAAATATAGTACGTATGTATAGTAGCTAAAATATAGTAAGTATGTATAGTAGCTAAAATATAGTACGTATGTATAGTAGCTAAAATATAGTACGTATGTATAGTAGCTAAAATATAGTACGAATGTATAGTAGCTAAAATATAGTACGTATGTATAGTAGCTAAAATATAGTACGTATGTATAGTAGCTAAAATATAGTACGTATGTATAGTAGCTAAAATATAGTACGTATGTATAGTAGCTGAAATATAGTACGTATGTATAGTAGCTGAAATATAGTACGTATGTATAGTAGCTAAAATATAGTACGTATGTATAGTAGCTAAAATATAGTACGTATGTATAGTAGCTAAAATATAGTACGTATGTATAGTAGCTAAAATATAGTACGTATGTATAGTAGCTAAATATAGTACGTATGTATAGTAGCTAAAATATAGTACGTATGTATAGTAGCTAAAATATAGTACGTATGTATAGTAGCTAAAATATAGTACGAATGTATAGTAGCTAAAATATAGTACGTATGTATAGTAGCTGAAATATAGTACGTATGGATAGTAGCTAAAAAATATAGTACGTATGTATAGTAGCTAAAATATAGTAAGTATGTATAGTAGCTAAAATATAGTACGTATGTATAGTAGCTAAAATATAGTACGTATGTATAGTAGCTAAAATATAGTACGTATGGATAGTAGCTAAAAAATATAGTACGTATGTATAGTAGCTAAAATATAGTAAGTATGTATAGTAGCTATAATATAGTACGTATGTATAGTAGCTAAAATATAGTACGTATGTATAGTAGCTAAAATATAGTACGTATGTATAGTAGCTAAAATATAGTACGTATGTATAGTAGCTGAAATATAGTACGTATGTATAGTAGCTGAAATATAGTACGTATGTATAGTAGCTAAAATATAGTACGTATGTATAGTAGCTAAAATATAGTACGTATGTATAGTAGCTAAAATATAGTACGTATGTATAGTAGCTAAAATATAGTACGTATGTATAGTAGCTAAATATAGTACGTATGTATAGTAGCTAAAATATAGTACGTATGTATAGTAGCTAAAATATAGTACGTATGTATAGTAGCTAAAATATAGTACGAATGTATAGTAGCTAAAATATAGTACGTATGTATAGTAGCTGAAATATAGTACGTATGGATAGTAGCTAAAAAATATAGTACGTATGTATAGTAGCTAAAATATAGTAAGTATGTATAGTAGCTAAAATATAGTACGTATGTATAGTAGCTAAAATATAGTACGTATGTATAGTAGCTAAAATATAGTACGAATGTATAGTAGCTAAAATATAGTACGTATGTATAGTAGCTAAAATATAGTACGTATGTATAGTAGCTAAAATATAGTACGTATGTATAGTAGCTAAAATATAGTACGTATGTATAGTAGCTAAAATATAGTACGTATGTATAGTAGCTAAAATATAGTACGTATGTATAGTAGCTAAAATATAGTACGTATGTATAGTAGCTAAATATAGTACGTATGTATAGTAGCTAAAATATAGTACGTATGTATAGTAGCTAAAATATAGTACGTATGTATAGTAGCTAAAATATAGTACGAATGTATAGTAGCTAAAATATAGTACGTATGTATAGTAGCTGAAATATAGTACGTATGGATAGTAGCTAAAAAATATAGTACGTATGTATAGTAGCTAAAATATAGTAAGTATGTATAGTAGCTAAAATATAGTACGTATGTATAGTAGCTAAAATATAGTACGTATGTATAGTAGCTAAAATATAGTACGAATGTATAGTAGCTAAAATATAGTACGTATGTATAGTAGCTAAAATATAGTACGTATGTATAGTAGCTAAAATATAGTACGTATGTATAGTAGCTAAAATATAGTACGTATGTATAGTAGCTGAAATATAGTACGTATGTATAGTAGCTGAAATATAGTACGTATGTATAGTAGCTAAAATATAGTACGTATGTATAGTAGCTAAAATATAGTACGTATGTATAGTAGCTAAAATATAGTACGTATGTATAGTAGCTAAAATATAGTACGTATGTATAGTAGCTAAATATAGTACGTATGTATAGTAGCTAAAATATAGTACGTATGTATAGTAGCTAAAATATAGTACGTATGTATAGTAGCTAAAATATAGTACGAATGTATAGTAGCTAAAATATAGTACGTATGTATAGTAGCTGAAATATAGTACGTATGGATAGTAGCTAAAAAATATAGTACGTATGTATAGTAGCTAAAATATAGTAAGTATGTATAGTAGCTAAAATATAGTACGTATGTATAGTAGCTAAAATATAGTACGTATGTATAGTAGCTAAAATATAGTACGAATGTATAGTAGCTAAAATATAGTACGTATGTATAGTAGCTAAAATATAGTACGTATGTATAGTAGCTAAAATATAGTACGTATGTATAGTAGCTAAAATATAGTACGTATGTATAGTAGCTAAAATATAGTACGAATGTATAGTAGCTAAAATATAGTACGTATGTATAGTAGCTAAAATATAGTACGTATGTATAGTAGCTAAAATATAGTACGAATGTATAGTAGCTAAAATATAGTACGTATGTATAGTAGCTGAAATATAGTACGTATGGATAGTAGCTAAAAAATATAGTACGTATGTATAGTAGCTAAAATATAGTAAGTATGTATAGTAGCTAAAATATAGTAAGTATGTATAGTAGCTAAAATATAGTACGTATGTATAGTAGCTAAAATATAGTACCTATGTATAGTAGCTGAAATATAGTACGTATGGATAGTAGCTAAAAAATATAGTACGTATGTATAGTAGCTAAAATATAGTAAGTATGTATAGTAGCTATAATATAGTACGTATGTATAGTAGCTAAAATATAGTACGTATGTATAGTAGCTAAAATATAGTACGTATGTATAGTAGCTAAAATATAGTACGTATGTATAGTAGCTAAAATATAGTACGTATGTTAAGTAGCTAAAATATAGTACGTATGGATAGTAGCTAAAATATAGTACGTATGTATAGTAGCTAAAATATAGTACGTATGTATAGTAGCTAAAATATAGTACGTATGTATAGTAGCTAAAATATAGTACGTATGTATAGTAGCTAAAATATAGTACGTATGTATAGTAGCTAAATATAGTACGTATGTATAGTAGCTAAAATATAGTACGTATGTATAGTAGCTAAAATATAGTACGTATGTATAGTAGCTAAAATATAGTACGAATGTATAGTAGCTGAAATATAGTACGTATGGATAGTAGCTAAAATATAGTACGTATGTATAGTAGCTAAAATATAGTACGTATGTATAGTAGCTGAAATATAGTACGTATGGATAGTAGCTAAAAAATATAGTACGTATGTATAGTAGCTAAAATATAGTAAGTATGTATAGTAGCTAAAATATAGTACATATGTATAGTAGCTAAAATATAGTACGTATGTATAGTAGCTAAAATATAGTACGAATGTATAGTAGCTAAAATATAGTACGTATGTATAGTAGCTAAAATATAGTACGTATGTATAGTAGCTAAAATATAGTACGTATGTATAGTAGCTAAAATATAGTACGTATGTATAGTAGCTAAAATATAGTACGAATGTATAGTAGCTAAAATATAGTACGTATGTATAGTAGCTGAAATATAGTACGTATGGATAGTAGCTAAAATATAGTACGTATGTATAGTAGCTAAAATATAGTACGAATGTATAGTAGCTAAAATATAGTACGTATGTATAGTAGCTGAAATATAGTACGTATGGATAGTAGCTAAAATATAGTACGTATGTATAGTAGCTGAAATATAGTACGTATGGATAGTAGCTAAAATATAGTACGTATGTATAGTAGCTGAAATATAGTACGTATGTATAGTAGCTAAAATATAGTACGTATGGATAGTAGCTAAAATATAGTACGTATGTATAGTAGCTGAAATATAGTACGTATGTATAGTAGCTAAAATATAGTACGTATGTATAGTAGCTGAAATATAGTACGTATGTATAGTAGCTAAAATATAGTACGTATGGATAGTAGCTAAAATATAGTACGTATGTATAGTAGCTGAAATATAGTACGTATGGATAGTAGCTAAAATATAGTACGTATGTATAGTAGCTAAAGAAAGAGAACAGTAATAGACTAATAGTACAGTTAGGAGCTATAGTAATTGTACAAATTGTACGTACATTAGAAAGTAGGTACATTATTGAAATTATTACACAACTTTTGAATTATGAGCGGTATCGAATTTTACAATGTTTTTATGATTCAAATGCTCACATCTCTTCTAGTTCTCATAATGATTCAAATGCTCATTTCTCATAATGAATAATACTAATTCTCAAATCTCTTCTCTAAGGAGATGGACCGACGTTGGAGGCAATGGAGGCGTGGTGGAGACTCCATTGGAGCAGACTGGTGCTCCTGGGAGCCCCTCTCTTCTTCGGTCTCCTGCCTCTAATTTCAAACACATCTGTGAGTTAAACTTACAGTAGAAACCTCTATAGGGAACTCCTCTATAGTGAATGAGTTAGGATGTAGCCCGTACAGTGAACACATTTTCTTTACTCTGCAACGAATTGTCGTCAGTTTTCTATAACTGATGGCCATTCTAGCAGACTAAAGAAAATAAGTTCACTATACGGGCTACATCCTAACTCATTCACTATAGAAGAGTTCAATTAACCTACACATTACTCATTATGGAACGTTATGGCAACTCAAATATAGATAGAGTGGTGATTAGTTGCAAAAAACCTCCATTTCCTCTATTTTATAAATTGCTCTCTTGAAGATTTATATTTTAATTCAAATAGTAAATTAGTTACAGTGGAACTCCTCTATAGTGAATGTAGTCCTGAGTAAAAGATTACTCTGTATAGTGTACAAATTTTCTTTAATCTCTCATAAAATGGACATCAGTTTTCTAAAACTGATGTCCATTAATGGCAGACTAAAGAAAATTTGTTCACTATACGGAGTAATCTTTTACTCAGGACTCTACATTCACTATAGAGGAGTTCTACCGTAGTTGCGTGATCATCTCAATCCGAATTTTTAAATATCTAATAAAATAAATATAATTTCATGCTTTCAGGAGGCGAAATGTGCTTACGTCATCATGGTAATGGCTGTATACTGGATGACTGACGCTGTTCCGTTACCTATCACAGCCATTATTCCGGTATTCGGTTACCCGTTACTGGGAATATTACCCACTGGTGAGGTCTGTCAGGAATATTTCCGTGGCACCATTATGATGTTCTTGGGAGGCCTGGCGGTGGCTGTGGCGGTAGAACATTCGAATTTACATAAGAGGATTGCTTTGTTTGTTATTTTAAAAGTAGGTAAGTTTCGTTATAATACCTAGGTAAAGAAGAATCTAAATATAATATGTGTTGTTTTTTGTTTTAAACTGACATATAATAACTAAAGAGTGGGGCACTGGGGCAAGTCAAGTCCGCGAGGACTTGACTTGCTTTTAACACCCAGTAGCGCAGTCGGTAGAGCTCTGCCACAGTACTCTAATGTTCCATGGTTCGATTCTCGCAAACTCCTTCAAATATATATTAACTAGAATATTTATTCATAGGTCAGAGCCCCAGAAGACTCATGTTAGGATTCATGTCAACCACAATGTTTCTGTCGATGTGGATTTCCAATACGGCGGCTGGTGCCATGATGGTTCCTATAGTTCAAGCCCTGTTAACTGAGCTTTGTAAGGTGATAAAAATACTCGTAGAACTATAGTTTCCATTGCAATTACCAAGTGAATTTTTAAACTAACACTAACTTTGGTTCTCAGGACACTGGACCAAGTAGATCCACCCGATCTAGCAGAGCAAACAGTATTCGCATGGAAAGGCTAACTAGGAGAAAAAGCAATGAAAGTATGCCCCATGCCTATGATAACAAGTGAGTATTTGATTAACGGTGGCATGGGATAATTCAGTAGCACAGTAATCCTAATAAATTGTGTTCAAAGAGGCTTAGATGTTGATGATGGGGATGCGAAATCCACTAACGGCACAATACACTCGATTCCTGAAGAAAATGAAGACGAAAAGGAGCCCCCCATGCACTCTGCCGTGACCAACATTCAAATTGAGGTTGAAAGACAGGAGAGACAAAGTATTGCGTCGCTACCTAGAAGTTTAGCTAGAAGTGTTAGTAATGCTTCTACGATGGTGAGAAGAAGGAAAGCAGATGATCCAAATGATCCAAAAACTGCTGTGACGACCATGTTCATGTTAGGAACAGCTTACTCTGCTAATTTGGGTGGAACAGCTTTCCCTACCGGAACAGGTCCAAACCTTGTGCTCTGGGGTTTACTTCAGAGGTAGGTTGAATTTTTCTGTTAGTTGAGTACCATATTGATTGATATTGCGGATTAAATCACTATCTTTTTCAGCTCATTCAAGAAATCATCCATCAATTTTGCAACATGGATGGCATTCAATGTTCCCGTTATGATAATATGTGTCGCCATCATGATTGTAGTGCTGGACTATATGTTCATAGGTTGGGGGTGAGTGATAGTGAGCTTATATCTTTCTAACATGCCCATTTTCGGATAAATTAAATACAAATTCGTATTTAAAATACAGGAAGCAACGAAAAATACCACCCAGTACACCAGAGAAGGAAAAGGCTATCAGAGATATCGTGGAACAGAGTTACAAGGAATTAGGACCAGTTAGTTTTCACGAACTTGCTGTTCTGATTCTATTTGGTATTCTGGTTCTTCTTTGGATTTTTAGAAGCCCAGGATTCATGCCGGGTTGGACTGGCATCTTTGGGGATGAGAAGTACGTAATTTATTATTATGTACTTTTGAATTATACAATTCTTGTACAATAAATCTGAATATTCATTTTGAACAACTTACAGTGACATTGGTAATGCAACGCCTGCTATTTTCATCGTATTTTTGATGTTCGTTATTCCAGCTAAGCCGGAATTTTGGCCTTTTGGAGATGGTGAGTACGAAAGTGATTGAATAATATGTGCATGTTTTCTTTTTAAAGTTTCTTATTTATATATTAAAAACAAATGAAAGAATAAATGCCAAAATTTACCGGATGAAAAAGAATGCCATAATCAATATTTTAAGATGAAATTGAATTCAATTAGATTAATTTATTCCATAAGCAATATTTCAGTAGTAAATTTCCTTCCTAGCCACTTTTTCTCAAAAATTTAACATCTTTTTGTACCTTGTTTTCGTCTTCTGTTCATATCGCCTACTGTGTCATATCGACTACTGTGTCATATCGGCTACTGTGTCATATCGCCTACTGTGTCATATCGGCTACTGTGTCATATCGGCTACTGTGTCATATCGCCTACTGTGTCATATCGGCCACTGTGTCATATCGGCTACTGTGTCATTTCGACTACTGTGTCATATCGGCCACTGTGTCATATCGGCTACTGTGTCATATCGGCTACTGTGTCATATCGCCTACTGTGTCATATCGGCTACTGTGTCATTTCGACTACTGTGTCATATCGGTTACTGTGTCTTATCGGCTACTGTGTCATATCGGCTACTGTGTCATATCGACTACTGTGTCATATCGGTTACTGTGTCTTATCGGCTACTGTATCATATCGGCTACTGTGTCTTATCTGCTACTGTATCATATCGGCTACTGTATCATATCGGCTACTGTGTCCTATCAGCTACTATGTCAAATCAGCTACTGTGTCATATCGGCTACTGTGTCAAATCAGCTACTGTGTCCTATCAGCTACTGTGTCATATCGACTACTGTGTCATATCGCCTACTGTGTCATATCGCCTACTGTGTCATATCGCCTACTGTCTCATATCGACTACTGTGTCATATCGGCTACTGTGTCATATCGACTACTGTGTCTTATCGGCTACTGTATCATATCGGCTACTGTGTCTTATCGGCTACTGTATCATATCGGCTACTGTATCATATCGGCTACTGTATCATATCGGCTAATGTGTCCTATCAGCTACTGTGTCCTATCAGCTACTATGTCAAATCAGCTACTGTGTCATATCGGCTACTGTGTCAAATCAGCTACTGTGTCCTATCAGCTACTGTGTCATATCGACTACTGTGTCATATCGCCTACTGTGTCATATCGCCTACTGTGTCATATCGCCTACTGTCTCATATCGACTACTGTGTCATATCGGCTACTGTGTCTTATCGGCTACTGTGTCATATCAGCTACTATGTCAAATCAGCTACTGTGTCATATCGGCTACTGTGTCAAATCAGCTACTGTGTCATATCGCCTACTGTGTCATATCGCCTACTGTGTCATATCGCCTACTGTGTCATATCGCCTACTGTGTCATATCGCCTACTGTGTCATATCGCCTACTGTGTCATATCGACTACTGTGTCATATCGGCTACTGTGTCTTATCGGCTACTGTGTCATATCGGCTACTGTGTCAAATCAGCTACTGTGTCCTATCAGCTACTGTGTCTTATCGGCTACTGTATCATATCGGCTACTGTATCATATCGGCTACTGTATCATATCGGCTACTGTGTCATATCAGCTACTGTGTCATATCGGCTACTGTGTCATATCGGCTACTGTGTCAAATCAGCTACTGTGTCATATCGGCTACTGTGTCAAATCAGCTACTGTGTCATATCGCCTACTGTGTCATATCGCCTACTGTGTCATATCGCCTACTGTGTCATATCGCCTACTGTGTCATATCGCCTACTGTGTCATATCGCCTACTGTGTCATATCGACTACTGTGTCATATCGGCTACTGTGTCTTATCGGCTACTGTGTCATATCGGCTACTGTGTCAAATCAGCTACTGTGTCCTATCAGCTACTGTGTCTTATCGGCTACTGTATCATATCGGCTACTGTATCATATCGGCTACTGTATCATATCGGCTACTGTGTCCTATCAGCTACTGTGTCATATCAGCTACTGTGTCCTATCTGCTACTGTGTCATATCGGCTACTGTGTCCTATCAGCTACTATGTCATATCGGCTACTGTGTCCTATCAGCTACTGCTTATTTGCCCTTATTGATTCATTGCATATATTATAGTATTCTATAGCAAGACTATAACAAGAACATTTTTTTCTCAGGCTGGACATTGGAAAGCCAAAAGACTCCAGGATGCCTAACATGGGAGGCTGTTGAGAACGGAATCCCCTGGGGTCTGATCCTCCTAATGGGGGGTGGTTTCGCCATGGCCAAAGGGGCTGCTAAATCCGGCCTATCGGTCTGGATCGGCGAACAGCTTAGATATTTCGATGCGCTACCTCACTACGCCATCGTTTTTATCATTGTGGTTTTTGCAGCGTTTCTGACTGAAGTTGTCTCCAATATGACAACTGCTAATATATTTTTACCAGTTGTCAGAGACTTGGTTAGTGAATAAAAGATGAATTCATATATATTTTTCCAATTTTTCATTTTATAGTTTAAAATATATTTATTTTATAATTTCCATTTCATATTTTGAAATATATTTACTCCAAAATTTAGAAAAAATAGAAAATTAGAATTATTGATAAATTTTCTATAATTTCACTCGAAATTTGAAAAGGGAATTTTTTTAAATTTAGAAAAAAGTGAAATAAAATAAAAATTTAGAAAAAATTGATTTCAGAATTTGAAATATTTATAAATGTATTCAAGTATTTCAATAGTTTTCAATCAATATAATTAATTTCCAAATATTAGAATTAATAATGTCTTCATTTCAGGCTCTGAATATAAGGATGAATCCAGTGTTCCTGATGTTACCCACTACCATCGCCTGTTCATATGCACTTATGATGCCTGTGTCTAACCCACCCAATGCAATAGCATATAATGCATGTGGAATGACTACTGCAGATATGGTGAGTGAAATGAACATTGTAATATCAAAAATGTTCATATCACTCATTGATTTCACTAACCGCGTATTCAAAAATGTTCATATCGCTCATTAATTTCGGTCACAAAAATGTTCATATCATTAATTTAATCATTAATTTCAATAACGTCATATTTATTGAAATTAAATGTCTATACTAATAATACTCATATTGTGTTTATTTAACTATATATTAATATATTTGTTTGGTGTACGCTTTTACACTATGGGTATTAAACATGAAGAATGTAACTATGATACGATAAATTCTTATGTTTTTTTTTCAATTTTTCAATGTCTTCACCTATGGTATAAAGTACCAGCTTATGCAGAAAAATTTATAAATTTTATATTTGAACTCACTATAAGTAACCTAATAATAAGAAATGAAGACTTGTTTTTTTAAACGGGCCAGTACACTAGTTCAAAACAATTCGTGTAAACCCAATTTACTAACGAAGGTTGCATCACTATTCTAGCTCATTAAATAACATCTTCATGACATCTCTACCATTTCCTTATGTAGTTAATATGTGTTTTGTTATGCTGCAGAGTATGCCAATTATACTCCTTTTGGTAATAAGGCTATTTGTTCTGAATGATAAGAGATAGGGAACATAACCTGCTGCATACATTCTTTTTCTACTTCATTTGGCAAGTACATCCTGTATATGTTGTTTACACTGTATCTTGTGTATTTACTTGTTTATAATTCAAGTGATTTAGTTATTTTCAATTTTTTTTATTATCTATCTTGCTTACGTTGTATGTATATCTTGTTTATACTTGAAGCGATTAAGTTATTTTTATTTTAGAATATCTTTTTCCATACTTCCCTAATTCACTTTTATTGTTTTCCTGATTTCGTTCAGTTTTTTCTTTTTCTTCATTTTTTTCTATTTCTCCTCTCTGCCTCAAGATGAAAGCAGGTCTGGTGGTGAAGGTGATCTGCCTCACCATTCTCCTCATATTCCTCTTCACCCTCGGGGAGACAGTCTTCGGACTCTCCACCTTCCCAGATTGGGCTCAGGACGCTCTAGATGCAAGGGACGCCCTGTAAAGACGCCTTGGACACTAGGGACGCTAGGAACGCCTTGTAAAGACGCTAGGGACGCTCTGTAAATATCTTGGGCCCAGGATGCCCTGGACGCCATTTAAAGATCTGGTGGTCCGGGGAAGTTCGCAGGTAGGAATGTTCCTCGTGGTGATCTTGTCCCAATGTTGTTGCAGCATTGTCAATATTGCCACTACAGTGTCATAATATTTTTTACAACATTACCAATATTGTTACATCATTGTCGTAATAGCAATATTGGCAATGTTGTAACATTATTGGCAATTTTGTAACAATATTGACAATGTTGTAACATTATTGGCAATGTTGTAACAATATTGACAATGTTGTAAAATTATTGGCAATGTTGTAACAATGATGCTACCTACAGTGAAGGACATTCGAATACCAATTTTCTATCAATACAAATTATTATACTAGGTAAATTAATTTCAGAACTGTTAAAAAATATATAATGTGAATAATGATTAATATTTTAATAATTATCATACAAAGATAATAAATCCTAAAGTTTCGATTTGATATATATTATCTTTAATATATATTTTAATATGTTATTTAAATATTGTTACAATTTTTGAATAATGGACTCGAAACTTTTCCTACATCGAATTACCCTGTATATTATTTTAATTAGTTTTTTGTATGAAATGTTCACTATATTAGACTATTGAGAAGACAATAATGAAATATTAAAGACAACAATATAAAGACAATCTATTTTATCTGTATTATTAGACAGGTAGTATTTTTGATTAAATTAACTAATTTTTTTTAAAGGCCCCCTGCCAGAAGAAGCAAACCTTCTTTAAATAATTAAAAAAAAACTAACTAACTAATTGATTATGAAATATTGCGACATGTGAGTTTTTTATATTATTTTTTTTGTAATATTTAATTTTTTTCAAATCTAGATTTTTTTTGAATAGTTAATTTTTATTTTTTTTAAATTTCGATTTGTTATTTAAATTGTTTTCAAAATATATTTCAATATAGATGCATCCTTACTGAAATATTATAGTATACTTTTGATATAAAGATGGTGCTTAGTATCAATGCTATTTTATATTTATTTAACTTGCAAGAATAAAATTTAATTAAATGTACATTTAGTTAAATATTTAATCAATTTAATATAATTATAGTTTCCAAAATTTCCGCTACAATTTTCGAATAACTTATTTTCTATGCGTCCAGTCGAAAAAATGTCAGGAACAAAAATGTCTTATATATTTTTTTTCCATGTAAGGTCCCCTCAAATTCAATTCATGTATAAAGTGTAGAAGATTTATTTTAGGATTAAAGTTATAGCCATAATAAAAAGAATATTTAATAGAAATTCATTTTATTCAAGTTTTATTTTTTCCTTTAATATAAAATAAAATAAAGTTTGCAGGAAAATAATCATTAATGATAATAATAATAATCCATATCTCTTTTAAATTTTGATATTTTTCATAAAAAATCAAAAAGTCTATGATTAAATTTTTTTTCAAAAATCAATTCTATTTCATAAATATCATATCTTTTTCTATAATTTTTTTTATTAAATAGCACAACATTTCACTATTAAATTTTTCAAAAATTACTTCTATTTCAATAGAAAATAACTTTCATTTAAAAATCTATTTTTTTTATTAAATAGCACAAAAATGTAAATCTAATATTCTCAATACATTTAGGACTTGCTACAGGATTCTTTTTTTAATTTGAAAATTATTACCTATTATAATTTTTTTTTTTTTTTAATTTAAATTAAATTTTTTTTCCTTCTCATTTTCTGGTGTGTATGACGTCACCACCTGCAATCACATGTTTGATGATGTGTTGATGGGCACTGAGTTGGTAAAGCAGGTGCTCCCATCTGCAATGGAGTTAAGAGAACACTTTTAGGAATGGTAAGTAGAGTAAGCTCCTGGTTATCGATTAGTTCAACATTTTCTATTGTAATGTAATTAGTTTTCTAATTGGTATGAATGATACCTGCAGGCATCATACATTGGTATGCATTTAAATGAGTAGGATATAAAAATTCTTCGACTGAGTTATTTACAAAAATATTTAGAACCGAAGTAGCAAAACAAAATTCAAAATGGCTACATTTCGCTTTGATCATTTTCTCGACACGGATTGTAACTAAAGCACAGGACCGACGCAAAACTTCTTCATCCAATTTAGACTAATGGAAATGAATGACTGCTTTCAAAGAATCCGTATTGGGGTTGGAACAAATTTAAATATTGTTTTCCAGGATATTGATTCAATCACATATTTTTTTTTTTTTTTTTTTTTTTTTTTTTTTTTTAAAAAGGCCCCCTGCCAGAAGAAGCAAACCTTCTTTAAATAATCACATATTGAAAAGTAAATAGGATTCAATCGTTCATGTCAGGACTTGAGGGCAGCCACATTGTTTTGTGAAAATGAAATAGGTTCCAATTGATTTGGAAAAACAAAGAAGGTCTTTTTGATGCAACAATTTCACAGTTTACTTTGACTCATTCGTCGATGACGATCACATCTGATGCAACTGCAGCCTATACGATGACGGAAGCAGGCTCTGGGCGTCCCAAAAGGCTCTTAACATTTAAAGACAAGTCACAAGCGATACGGGCATAAACCTTACCAATCTGACTATTAGCGATAGCCTCCATGTAAACATCTTCACGTCATACCAGAACCAAGTCGTGCTTTCGGCTCTTGCAACATCATATTGCCTCTGTTTAGCCTTTTCTCTGAAATTATTTGCCTAGATTACATTTTTATGGAGTTATCTTTAGACCTTCCTCGATTAGCCTTCTGCATTGAGGATATGAAGAAACTAATCTGTTTTGCAATTTTTCTGGCACTTTTTGCGCATTTCCTTCTTTTTGTGTCTTCATTGCAGGAATCACACAATATAGAGCGAATGGACAGTTTCATTTCTGTACTTGATTACCTGGAGGTAGTGCTTGACAGCTCATGTTGTTTCCTTGCGTTGTTAAGTGTTTTGCGACACGCTTTGAGTTGTTTGATGACATACGTGGTTTTTTACACGCCCGTTCTTTTAAGGGCAACAATCTTGAGACGTTTAACCATAATTTCTAAAATACCGATAATTAATGCTTGAAAATTTAGAGTAAAGAAATTAAATATTAAAAGTACACAACATTGCATTTGGGATGAAATTCATACTGAAATTCTTGGTAAATCTTTTTGGGTCACACTGTAGTACATTTTTTCATGCTATCGATAAATACATAGATAGGCAATCATTAGACAGGCTTCAACCATTTTCCTTTCTTCCTATTATCATTTATCTCATTTTTGACCCCTTTTTCGCTCCATCAGCCGTATCTTCTAACTCTTTTTTCAACCTTTCAATCAATAACTCCAACCCAATTTCACCCATTCTATACTCATTCTCAACCAAATGTTGCCCTTCTTTCTCAACCCAATTTCACCCTTCAACTATATTTCATACCTCTCTCATTCTTCGCCTTTTCTCATCCTCCTTTCTTCACCCATTCAACCATTTTCTCAACCCATCCATTCCCCCCCTCAAAGTTCGACCCTCCACACCCCCCTCCACCCCTCACCTTGGCGCCTCCAGGACAATAAGGTCTGCACTCTTGCCAGGCTGGATGGACCCGTGCCTCTCGGCTTTTCTGACGGAGTGTGCAGCGTTCAGAGTAGCGGCACAGAGAACCTCTGCAGGGGAGAGCCTCAGTAGAACACAGGCGAAGTGGAGAACTGTGGGCTGGGGAATAAAATGAGAAAAACATCCTGCCAATTTCCTTCTCAAGAATTCCATGGATAACGAAGAAAAGTATATGAGGTAGCCGATAAGACACAGTAGCCGATAACGAGTTGTTCAGTTTCAATATGTAGTGGCTAGGAAGGGTCTTTTCCGTGTACCATGTCATTCAAACTGAATGACATGGTACACTGAAATAGTCCTTCGAAAAGTGAACATCTTTTTGTATCTTGATATCTGCTACTGTGTGTGTATACATAGGTCAATCAAATTATTTAAAAGTTAGGTTAGTTTATGAACTTTGTGAAATTCAAAAACTATCAGTTTCCACTCACTTCCAGAGTCCTACGGTAGTGTGATTGTTCACCTAATTTCCTTCCTTTTTCGAGGACTGTAAGTGTCCGAATACCACGACGGTTCTCCTAAATCTAATTCACATCAAATTATACAATATGTTAACTGCTCACCATTGCAAGACAGTAAGCATTTGGGTTGAAATCGGAACCCAGGGCAACAATAACGCCCTGGTTGATCATCTCCCTCGCTGGTGGAGCTGGTAGTCTCAGGAGCAACTGTGTGGTTGGTAGAAGAACAGCCACTGTGCCTCCTTCAGCCAGTGCCTTGATACCTGCTGGTGAAGCTTCTTCACAGTGACTTGCAGCTTCTGCTTGCAACTCTCCAGCCATCTAAAATTTAGATGTACAGTCAGAGAAAAGTGATTTTGAAACAGTTTACTAATTGTAATGCTCGTAAACATTTGCATACATATGAGAAATATATTTAAGGCACAGTCAATATCTGAACGTTGAAAGTAGTTATGGTTTCTAAAATACACAATAGCTGTACCTTGCATCCATCTAACGGTACCAGTTCGTCAACATGAACATTGACCATCAGGTTACCCTTATCTCGAGCTGCTGCGATTATTCTTCTCGTTTGGTCCACACTGAAGACTCCTTTCTCACAAAACACATCCACGCTATCCACACTCAACTGAAAAAAAAACCACACAATTAGGCTCACGTCTGAAAGATGACATTTCGGCTGACTCAGCTGAAAAAATTCATTTAGAGTTACGTCTATGTTCTCGGACACTTAAGGGTCGTACACACGTAGGTTTTTTTTAAGTCTTCCCATCAGACTTTTTACTAAGCTCCTCCTACTTTTTTCACGAGAATATAAGAAAAAACGATACAATTATTATTCATTTCAGTTGGTATCCTTGATACCTGCAGGTATCATGGATTATATCGTTTTTTATCATATTCTTGTGGAAAATGTAGGAGGAGCTTAGCAAAAAGTCTGGTGGAAAGACTTAAAAAACCCTACGTGTGTACGGCCCTTTAAAGAGATTTACAGAACAAAAAGGTACTTAACTACCACTGACTCATCCTACTCAGAAATTGGATTTTAACAAAAGTTATGAATCAATTTAATTTAACACCAACCTTCTGTGTACTATGAAATTATAATGAAATGCCCGTTTGTCAATTTCTAGAAATGAGACTGCTTCATGACTAGGGTTGTGACAATATGCGTTTAAAGTCATAGATCTTGAAAATATTATAGATGTATTGAATTAAAGACTATTCATTTGTTCTGAACCAGCGGTATATAGTATTCGATACCATTTCATTTCGTTTCGTCTATGATATTCTTAAGATCTACGATTTTAAACGCATATTGTCACAGCCCTATTCATGACATAAGTAAACACCTACTTCCCGAGGACTGTAGGTGTCTGTTGATTGAGTAACCCTAACATATTTTGAAGAAAATGAACTATAATGATGAATGCAAATCGATCAGTTGGTGTTTTGCTGGCAGTTTTCCGTTTACCTCTCCACGATTCTTAGCCTCCAGAATTGGCGGCAAATGAACCTCGATGATGAGTCTTGTAGCTTCTTCTGGATCGACGCCTCTGAATAAAAACAATATGTTGAGAGACTTGATACCAGAGAGAAAATTATGGTGGAGCCATAGAATATTAAATGGGGATTCAACTCAATCTTCTATGGCCCCACCATAACTTCTTCTCTGACCTGATCTAACATTCAAATCTTTCATAAAGAAAGAGCAGTATTCGAACACTTACAATATTTGGAACGTGAAGCTCAAGAAACAATCTGACCTTAAGGAAGGTCAGACCTATCAAAACCCTGATTTATGTTAACACTTCATCATTCAGCTAGCCTGTTTAGACTAAATATGATCACTATAATAAAAGGGAAACACTTTCCAAGTACTGTAGGTGTCCAATCATTGTGCTCACTCACTTTGGTACAGCGTGTGCCCCCAGAAAAGTGGGTGAGAGGTTGACAGGTACTCTTTGGGCCACATTGTGGATCACTTTAAGTTGTCTCAGTTCTTCTTTGCTTTCCAGACCATAGCCAGACTTGACCTCGACCAGGGTAGTGCCTGGTGGAAAGAATGTTAAACCCTTGAGTTACAATTTCCGCCCGAAAAGCTTATCTCATAATAAGGGTTCGAGAAATCAAAATTAATTTAGTAGGGGTTTAACGTCTGCTTCGGAACCAAAGGCCATATCGCTGACGTCAAAAAGGAAATTGAGTAAAAGGGACTGGAAGAAGCAGTCAGAAAAGAAAGGGGCTCCATGAACAAAGTCACTTACAAAGGAATGTGACGAAAAGGGACACAAGCACCGGTGGCTGCACTCACGGATGGAAGAGGAAAATGAAGAGGAGATAGTAAATAAAGCCTACCTAACACAAAATCTAAATCTAGTACCTCGTAGTTGAAGAGCATAACCCTAGAGCTATCCTCTAAAACTGCGCAAGTAGTGTTAAAAGAACAGTTTTTTTGTAATAATTTTTTAATCTTTTCTCAATAAATATTATCCATTATTCAAATCTTTGAGTTATAACGCCTTAAATCTTTGAGTTAAAACAATCTTAAATCTTTGAGTTATAACGCCTTAAATCTTTGAGTTATAACGCCTTAAATCTTTGAGTTATAACGCCTTAAATCTTTGAGTTATAACGCCTTAAATCTTTGAGTTATAACGCCTTAAATCTTTGAGTTACAACGCCTTGAATCTTTGAGTTATAACTCCTCAAATCTTTGAGTTATAACGCCTTAAATCTTTGAGTTATAACGCCTTAAATCTTTGAGTTATAACGCCTTAAATCTTTGAGTTATAACGCCTTAAATCTTTGAGTTATAACGCCTTAAATCTTTGAGTTATAACGCTTTTGAATGTACGGGTGATGTCTATTCATCGTCAGGAACAAGAGGTACATGTTCATATTGCACATATGTGCTAAACACAAGAAATTTTTGTTGTTGTATATTTTTATATTGCGTATACATTTACCCATGCATTATAGATACGTTTCTCAATTTATATTGTACAGATATATGTTAACATCTTATGTGAGAATTTTTGTGTTTCCACAATTTCCATATAGCGTGAAAATTTGACCTGTTTGGAATCAGCACCCAAAGCACATTAACACGTTTCCTGCGACGTGACCCACCGGTGGGTCACATTGTTTTTTTTTTAGAATAAAAGATCTAAGTTTTTTCTCTTCAACTAATATTTCTTTTACAGGTGTATATTTATATCCTAAAGAAGGATATATTGTAAACAGAAAATGGAAAAGTATACTAATAAGAATTAATATTTTTCTGTTCAAATTAAACTAAAATTATGACAGTTAAAGCTATCACAGGAAATGTGTTAATAAACAGCTATGAAATTATTAATTATCAAACCAAATTCAAATGCAGTCTAATGTAATATACAGTGAAACTCCTGAGTTATGAAGTACTCGAGTAATGAAGGACCTGAGTTATGAAATGTGTTTGAGTTATGAAGTCGTTTTCTATGTTTAAATTATAGAAAATGATATACGTCAAGAATTTCATCATAGTTAGCCCTCAATGAACATAGTTTTCTATGATATCATAGAAAACTATCAAGTGCACCTGAGATATGAAGTGACTGAGTTATGAAGTAACCAGTACTTCATAACTCAGGTGTTCCACTGTAAATAGAATAAACGATATGACCTGCAGCAGCCATCTTCAACAGCCTTTCCTCCAACAATTCCTCCAGTTCCTCCATAGTTGCCTCCTTCGTCTTGTTGACTGTGAAGTGAATTCCTCCTCCTGCTTCTTGGATCTCCATGTAGGAGGCGCCTGCCATCTGGAGGAAAAAACATGGTAATTATAAACTTCACCAACTATGAACAGTAACTATATACAATAACTATGTACAGTAACTATATACAATAACTATGAACAGTAACTATATACAATAACTATGTACAGTAACTATATACAATAACTATGTACAGTAACCATATACAATAACTATGCACAGTAACTATATACAATAACTATGTACAGTAACCATATACAATAACTATGTACAGTAACTATATACAATAACTATGTACAGTAACCATATACAATAACTATGCACAGTAACTATATACAATAACTATGTACAGTAACCATATACAATAACTATGTACAATAACTATATACAATAACTATGTACAGTAACCATATACAATAACTATGTACAATAACTATATACAATAACTATGTACAGTAACTATATACAATAACTATGTACAGTAACTATATACAATAACTATGTACAATAACTATATACAATAACTATGTACAGTAACTATATACAATAACTATGTACAATAACTATGTACAGTAAATATATACAATAACTATGTACAGTAACTATATACAATAACTATGTACAGTAACTATATACAATAACTATGTACAGTAACTATATACAATAACTATGTACAGTAACTATATACAATATTTATGCACAGTAACAAGGTACAGTAACTATGCACAGTAACTATGTACAGTAACTATGCACAGTAACTATATACAATAACTATGTACAGTAACTATATACAATAACTATGTACAGTAACTATATACAATATTTATGCACAGTAACAAGGTACAGTAACTATGCACAGTAACTATGTACAGTAACTATGCACAGTAACTATATACAATAACTATGTACAGTAACTATATACAATAACTATGCACAGTAACTATGTACAGTAACTATGCACAGTAGCTATGTACAGTAACTATATACAATAACTATGTACAGTAACTATATACAATAACTATGTACAGTAACTATATAAAATAACTATGTACAGTAACTATATACAATAACTATGTACAGTAACTATATACAATAACTATGTACAATAACTATATAAAATAACTATGTACAGTAACTATGCACAGTAACTATGTACAGTAACTATATACAATAACTATGTACAGTAACTATATACAATAACTATGTACAGTAACTATATAAAATAACTATGTACAGTAACTATATACAATAACTATGTACAGTAACTATATACAATAACTATGTACAATAACTATATACAATAACTATGTACAGTAACACTATACAATAACTATGTACAGTAACTATATACAATATCTATGTACAGTAACTATATACAATAACTATGTACAGTAACTATATACAATAACTATGTACAGTAACTATATACAATATCTATGTACAGTAACTATATACAATAACTATGTACAATAACTATATACAATAACTATGTACAGTAACTATATACAATAACTATGTACAATAACTATATACAATAACTATGTACAGTAACTATATACAATAACTATGTACAATAACTATATACAATAACTATGTACAGTAACTATATACAATAACTATGTACAGTAACTATATACAATAACTATGTACAATAACTATATACAATAACTATGTACAGTAACTATATACAATAACTATGTACAATAACTATGTACAGTAACTATATACAATAACTATGTACAGTAACTATATACAATAACTATGTACAGTAACTATATACAATAACTATGTACAGTAACTATATACAATAACTATGTACAGTAACCATATACAGTAACCATATACAATAACTATGTACAGTAACTATGTACAGTAACTATGTACAATAACTATATACAATAACTATGTACAGTAACTATATACAATAACTATGTACAATAACTATATACAATAACTATATACAATAACTATGTACAGTAACTATATACAATAACTATGTACAGTAACTATATACAATAACTATGTACAGTAACCATATACAGTAACCATATACAATAACTATGTACAGTAACTATGTACAGTAACTATGTACAATAACTATATACAATAACTATGTACAGTAACTATGTACAGTAACTATGTACAATAACTATATACAATAACTATATACAATAACTATGTACAGTAACTATATACAATAACTATGTACAGTAACTATATACAATAACTATATACAGTAACTATGTACAATAACTATGTACAGTAACTATATACAATAACTATGTACAGTAACTATATACAATAACTATATACAATAACTATGTACAGTAACTATATACAATAACTATGTACAGTAACTATATACAATAACTATATACAGTAACTATGTACAATAACTATGTACAGTAACTATATACAATAACTATGTACAGTAACTATATACAATAACTATGTACAGTAACTATATACAATAACTATGTACAGTAATTATATACAATAACTATGTACAGTAACTATATACAATAACTATGTACAGTAACTATATACAATAACTATGTACAGTAATTATATACAATAACTATGTACAGTAACTATATACAATAACTATGTACAGTAACTATATACAATAACTATGTACAATAACTATATACAATAACTATGTACAGTAATTATATACAATAACTATGTACAGTAACTATATACAATAACTATGTACAGTAACTATATACAATAACTATGTACAATAACTATATACAATAACTATGTACAGTAACTATATACAATAACTATGTACAGTAACCATATACAATAACTATGTACAGTAACTATATACAGTAACTATGTACAATAACTATATACAATAACTATGTACAGTAACTATATACAATAACTATGTACAGTAACTATATACAATAACTATATACAGTAACTATGTACAATAACTATGTACAGTAACTATATACAATAACTATGTACAGTAATTATATACAATAACTATGTACAGTAACTATATACAATAACTATGTACAGTAACTATATACAATAACTATGTACAGTAACTATATACAATAACTATGTACAGTAACTATATACAATAACTATGTACAATAACTATGTACAGTAACTATGTACAATAACTATGTACAGTAACTATATAAAATAACTATGTACAGTAACTATGCACAGTAACTATGTACAGTAACTATGCACAGTAACTATGTACAGTAACTATATACAATAACTATGTACAGTAACTATGTACAGTAACTATGTACAGTAACTATGTACAGTAACTATGTACAGTAACTATGTACAGTAACTATGTACAGTAACTATGTACAGTAACTATGTACAGTAACTATGTACAGTAACTATGTACAGTAACTATGTACAGTAACTATGTACAGTAACTATGTACAGTAACTATATACAATAACTATGTACAGTAACTATGTACAGTAACTATATACAATAACTATGTACAGTAACTATATACAATAACTATGTACAGTAACTATATACAATAACTATGTACAGTAATTATATACAATAACTATGTACAGTAACTATATACAATAACTATGTACAGTAACTATATACAATAACTATGTACAGTAACTATATACAATAACTATGTACAGTAACTATGTACAGTAACTATGTACAGTAACTATGTACAGTAACTATGTACAGTAACTATGCACAGTAACTATGTACAGTAACTATATACAATAACTATGTACAGTAACTATGTACAGTAACTATGTACAGTAACTATGTACAGTAACTATGTACAGTAACTATGTACAGTAACTATGTACAGTAACTATGTACAGTAACTATGTACAGTAACTATGTACAGTAACTATGTACAGTAACTATGCACAGTAACTATATACAATAACTATATACAATAACTATGTACAGTAACTATGTACAATAACTATGTACAGTAACTATATAAAATAACTATGTACAGTAACTAAATACAATAACTATGTACAGTAACTATATACAATAACTATGTACAGTAACTATATACAATAACTATATACAGTGACTATATACAATAACTATGTACAATAACTATATACAATAACTATGTACAGTGACTATATACAATAACTATATACAGTGACTATATATAATAACTATGTACAATAACTATATACAATAACTATGTACAGTAACTATATACAATAACTATGTACAGTAACTATGTACAATAACTATATACAGTGACTATATACAATAACTATGTACAGTAACTATATACAATAACTATGTACAGTAACTATGTACAATAACTATGTACAGTAACTATGTACAATAACTATATACAGTAACTATATACAATAACTATGTACAGTAACTATATACAATAACTATGTACAGTAACTATATACAATAACTATGTACAGTAACTATGTACAATAACTATATACAGTAACTATATACAATAACTATGTACAGTAACTATATACAATAACTATGTACAGTAACTATATACAATAACTATGTACAGTAATTATATATAATAACTATGTACAGTAACTATATATAATAACTATGTACAGTAACTATGTACAGTAACTATTTAAAATAACTATGTACAATAACTATATACAATAACTATGTACAGTAACTATGTACAGTAACTATATAAAATAACTATGTACAATAACTATATACAATAACTATGTACAGTAACCATATACAATATCTATGTACAGTAACTATATACAATATCTATGTACAGTAACTATATACAATAACTATGTACAATAACTATATACAATAACTATGTACAGTAACTATATACAATAACTATGTACAGTAACTATATACAATAACTATGTACAGTAACTATATACAATATCTATGTACAGTAACTATATACAATAACTATGTACAATAACTATATACAATAACTATGTACAGTAACTATATACAATAACTATGTACAATAACTATATACAATAACTATGTACAGTAACTATATACAATAACTATGTACAGTAACTATATACAATAACTATGTACAATAACTATATACAATAACTATGTACAGTAACTATATACAATATCTATGTACAGTAACTATATACAATAACTATGTACAATAACTATATACAATAACTATGTACAGTAACTATATACAATAACTATGTACAATAACTATATACAATAACTATGTACAGTAACTATATACAATAACTATGTACAGTAACTATATACAATAACTATGTACAATAACTATATACAATAACTATGTACAGTAACTATATACAATAACTATGTACAATAACTATGTACAGTAACTATATACAATAACTATGTACAGTAACTATATACAATAACTATGTACAGTAACTATATACAATAACTATATACAGTAACTATATACAATAACTATATACAGTAACTATATACAATAACTATGTACAGTAACTATATACAATAACTATGTACAGTAACTATATACAATAACTATGTACAGTAACTATATACAATAACTATGTACAGTAATTATATACAATAACTATGTACAGTAACTATATACAATAACTATGTACAGTAACTATATACAATAACTATGTACAGTAACTATATACAATAACTATGTACAGTAACTATATACAATAACTATGTACAATAACTATGTACAGTAACTATGTACAATAACTATGTACAGTAACTATATAAAATAACTATGTACAGTAACTATGCACAGTAACTATGTACAGTAACTATGCACAGTAACTATGTACAGTAACTATATACAATAACTATGTACAGTAACTATGTACAGTAACTATGTACAGTAACTATGTACAGTAACTATGTACAGTAACTATGTACAGTAACTATGTACAGTAACTATGTACAGTAACTATGTACAGTAACTATGTACAGTAACTATGTACAGTAACTATGTACAGTAACTATGTACAGTAACTATGTACAGTAACTATGTACAGTAACTATGTACAGTAACTATGTACAGTAACTATGTACAGTAACTATGTACAGTAACTATGTACAGTAACTATGTACAGTAACTATGTACAGTAACTATGTACAGTAACTATGTACAGTAACTATGTACAGTAACTATGTACAGTAACTATGTACAGTAACTATGTACAATAACTATGTACAGTAACTATGTACAGTAACTATGTACAGTAACTATGTACAGTAACTATGTACAGTAACTATGTACAGTAACTATGTACAGTAACTATGTACAGTAACTATGTACAGTAACTATGTACAGTAACTATGTACAGTAACTATGCACAGTAACTATATACAATAACTATATACAATAACTATGTACAGTAACTATGTACAATAACTATGTACAGTAACTATATAAAATAACTATGTACAGTAACTAAATACAATAACTATGTACAGTAACTATATACAATAACTATGTACAGTAACTATATACAATAACTATATACAGTGACTATATATAATAACTATGTACAGTAACTATATACAATAACTATGTACAGTAACTATATACAATAACTATATACAGTAACTATATACAATAACTATATACAGTGACTATATACAATAACTATATACAGTGACTATATATAATAACTATGTACAATAACTATATACAATAACTATGTACAGTAACTATATACAATAACTATATACAGTAACTATATACAATAACTATGTACAATAACTATATACAATAACTATGTACAGTAACTATATACAATAACTATGTACAGTAACTATATACAATAACTATGTACAGTAACTATATAAAATAACTATGTACAGTAACTATATACAATAACTATGTACAATAACTATATAAAATAACTATGTACAGTAACTATATACAATAACTATATACAATAACTATGTACAGTAACTATATACATTAACTATGTACAGTAACTATGTACAATAACTATATACAGTGACTATATACAATAACTATGTACAGTAACTATATACAATAACTATGTACAGTAACTATGTACAATAACTATATACAGTAACTATATACAATAACTATGTACAGTAACTATATACAATAACTATATACAATAACTATGTACAGTGACTATATATAATAACTATGTACAGTAACTATATACAATAACTATGTACAGTAACTATGTACAATAACTATATACAGTAACTATATACAATAACTATGTACAGTAACTATATACAATAACTATATACAATAACTATGTACAGTGACTATATATAATAACTATGTACAGTAACCATATACAATAACTATGTACAGTAACTATATACAATAACTATATACAATAACTATGTACAGTAACTATATACATTAACTATGTACAGTAACTATGTACAATAACTATATACAGTGACTATATACAATAACTATGTACAGTAACTATATACAATAACTATGTACAGTAACTATGTACAATAACTATATACAGTAACTATATACAATAACTATGTACAGTAACTATGTACAATAACTATGTACAGTAACTATATACAATAACTATGTACAGTAACTATATACAATAACTATGCAGAGTAACTATGTACAGTAACTATATATAATAACTATGTACAGTAACTATGTACAGTAACTATTTAAAATAACTATGTACAATAACTATATACAATAACTATGTACAGTAACTATATACAATAACTATGTACAGTAACTATATACAATAACTATATACAGTGACTATATATAATAACTATGTACAGTAACTATATACAATAACTATGTACAGTAACCATATACAATAACTATGTACAGTAACTATATACAATAACTATGTACAGTAACTATATACAATAACTATGTACAGTAACTATATACAATAACTATGTACAGTAACTATATACAATAACTATGTACAGTAACCATATACAATAACTATGTACAGTAACTATATACAATAACTATGTACAGTAACTATATACAATAACTATGTACAGTAACCATATACAATAACTATGTACAGTAACTATATACAATAACTATGTACAGTAACTATATACAATAACTATGTACAGTAACTATATACAATAACTATGTACAATAACTATGTACAGTAACTATATACAATAACTATGTACAATAACTATATACAGTAACTATATACAATAACTATGTACAGTAACTATATACAATAACTATGTACAATAACTATGTACAGTAACTATATACAATAACTATGTACAATAACTATATACAGTAACTATATACAATAACTATGTACAGTAACTATATACAATAACTATGTACAGTAACTATATACAATAACTATGTACAATAACTATGCACAGTAACTATGTACAGTAACTATATAAAATAACTATGTACAGTAACTATATACAATAACTATGTACAGTAACTATATAAAATAACTATGTACAGTAACTATATACAATAACTATGTACAGTAACTATATACAATAACTATGTACAGTAACTATATACAATATCTATGTACAGTAACTATATACAATAACTATGTACAGTAACTATATACAATAACTATGTACAGTAACTATATACAATAACTATGTACAATAACTATATACAATAACTATGTACAGTAACTATATACAATAACTGTGTACAGTAACTATATACAATAACTATGTACAATAACTATATACAATAACTATGTACAGTAACTATATACAATAACTATGTACACTAACTATGTACAGTAACTATATACAATAACTATGTACAGTAACTATATACAATAACTATGTACAGTAACTATATACAATAACTATGTACAATAACTATATACAATAACTATGTACAGTAACCATATACAGTAACCATATACAATAACTATGTACAGTAACTATATACAGTAACTATGTACAATAACTATATACAATAACTATGTACAGTAACTATATACAATAACTATGTACAGTAACTATATACAATAACTATATACAGTAACTATATACAATAACTATGTACAGTAACTATATACAATAACTATGTACAGTAACTATATACAATAACTATGTACAGTAACTATATACAATAACTATGTACAATAACTATATACAATAACTATATACAGTAACTATATACAATAACTATGTACAGTAACTATATACAATAACTATGTACAGTAACTATATACAATAACTATGTACAGTAACTATATACAATAACTATGTACAGTAACTATATACAATAACTATGTACAGTAACCATATACAGTAACCATATACAATAACTATGCACAGTAACTATATACAGTAACTATGTACAATAACTATATACAATAACTATGTACAGTAACTATATACAATAACTATGTACAGTAACTATATACAATAACTATGTACAGTAACTATATACAATAACTATATACAGTAACTATATACAATAACTATATACAGTAACTATATACAATAACTATGTACAGTAACTATATACAATAACTATGTACAGTAACTATATACAATAACTATGTACAGTAACTATATACAATAACTATGTACAGTAACTATATACAATAACTATGTACAGTAACTATATACAATAACTATGTACAGTAACTATGCACAGTAACTATATACATTAACTATGTACAATAACTATATACAATAACTATGTACAATAACTATATAAAATAACTATGTACAATAACTATATAAAATAACTATGTACAATAACTATATACAATAACTATGCACAGTAACTATATACAATAACTATGTACAGTAACTATATATAATAACTATGTACAGTAACTATATACAATAACTATGTACAGTAACTATATACAATAACTATTTACAGTAACTATATACAATAACTATGTACAGTAACTATATACAATAACTGTGTACAGTAACTATATACAATAACTATGTACAGTAACTATATACAATAACTATGTACAGTAACTATGTACAGTAACTATATAAAATAACTATGCACAGTAACTATATACATTAACTATGTACAATAACTATATACAATAACTATGTACAATAACTATATAAAATAACTATGTACAATAACTATATACAATAATTATGCACAGTAACTATATACATTAACTATGTACAGTAACTATATACAATAACTATGTACAGTAACCATATACAATAACTATGTACAGTAACTATATACAATAACTATGCACAGTAACTATGTACAGTAACTATATAAAATAACTATGTACAGTAACTTTGCACAGTAACTATGTACAGTAACTATATAAAATAACTATGTACAGTAACTATATACAATAACTATATTCAGTATTTATACACAGTAACTATGTACAGTAACTATATACAATAACTATGTACAATAACTATGTACAATAACTATGTACAGTAACTATATACAATAACTATGTACAGTAACTATATACAATAACTATGTACAGTAACTATATACAATAACTATGTACAGTAACTATATACAATAACTATGTACAGTAACTATATACAATAACTATGTACAATAACTATATATAATAACTATGTACAGTAACTATATACAATAACTATGTACAATAACTATATACAATAATTATGTACAATAACTATATACAATAACTATGTACAGTAACTATATACAATAACTATGTACAATAACTATATACAATAACTATGTACAGTAACTATATACAATAACTATGTCCAATAACTATATACAATAACTATGTACAGTAACTATATACAATAACTAGGTACAGTAACAATATACAATAACTATGTACAGTAACCATATACAATAACTATGTACAGTAACTATATACGTACTTCAAAAAATAATCAGTAATAATACTCTTCAATAATCAGCACTTTGGTGATTAAAATATAGATTAACTAGATTATGTGCACTCGGTAGAGTGCATACCTTCGCCTCCAGTTTGACCCGTTCTCTCCCAAAATCCAATAAACTGCCAACTGGATAATAACCAATCGTCCCACCAAGTATCATGCAATATGGTACAATACTTTTTGAGTTATCGAGTTATAAAAGACCTTGACCTTGATCTTTGACCGGATCACTTCCAAAATTGAACCAGATCGTTCCTGGACAATGAACAATTGTACCATCAAATTTCAGGCAATTTAGTTGAATACTTTTTCAGTTATGCGAATAACAAGATGATAAAAAAATAAATAAATAAAGGCCGTCAATAATATAACCTTCCCGCATTCTGCGAAGTTGATAAACTCTAGCATGGTTAAATTAACCTACAGTTTCTCTTAGAATTATTTATGGTGATCAATAAATAGCCAATGATAATTTAGATATTTAATGAATATCGACTGATCGAGGTTGTAATATAATTTACCTGAAATAATTTGGGTGTTTACCTTCATTGAGAACTCATGTACCCTGTCCCCCGCCCACACGGGATGGGTATGGGCATCCACCAGGCCCGGTAAGATGACACACCCCGTCGCATCCACAGTCTGGTCAAAGGTAGTCCCTCGGTAAGCCTCCCTAGCTACTTCGTCAGGGGAGACACTTACGATGGAGCCATTGCTGTGGAGATTTCAAAACATTTTAAAATAAGATCCAAAAAAGTATGTCTGTAATGACTACTTCACAGTTCATTACTTTCATATTTCTAAAAAAAAATTTTAATATAACATTAGAAATCTTCTATAGTGGACTCATGTATAGTGAATATAGGGGATATTCACTATTCCTAAGGAATATACCCTGTATAGTGAACACACTGATGGCCATTTATGACAGACTAAAGAAAATTTGTTCACTATTCAGGATAGTTCTCTTACTGAAGACTACACATTCAGTTGGCAGGCAATTTTTCGATAGACATTTCGTCGGCAGAAAATTTCATTGATTTGATGATTTTCGTAAAGGTGATATTAACACACTCCAATATATGTTTATCTGGTGGCGAAGCGTCCTAAAATCCCCCCTGCCAGGTCATAAACAATCAGGAAGTGTGCAGTACAACAAACTAACGGATACAGCGAAGTACTTTACGGCCATTTATTTTGAATAAAATAATTTCTTTCTACGAAACGCTGCACACTTTAAATTCATTATAGAAAAGTTCTACTGTAGTTGTAGATTTGTTTTCGTTTGGTATCAGTATATAAAGACAAAATTAGTAAGATTTGGAAATTAGAAAACTGTAATTTGAGAATTAGCATCATGCAGTGACTCTTTTCTCTGATAGTACATCATCACAGTGACTCTTTTCTCTGATAGTTCATCATCACAAAGACTCTTTTCTCTGATAGTACATCATCACAGTGACTCTTTTCTCTGATAATACATCATCACAGTGACTCTTTTTTCTGATAGTACATCACCGCAGTGACTCTTTTCTCTGATAGTACATCACCACAGTGACTCTTTTTTCTGATAGTACATCACCGCAGTGACTCTTTTCTCTGATAGTACATCACCACAGTGACTCTTTTCTCTGATAGTTCATCATCACAGTAACTCTTTATTCTGATAGTACATCATCACAGTGACTCTTTTCTCTGATAGTACATCATCACAGCGACTCTTTTCTCTGATAGTACATCATCACAGTGACTCTTTTATCTGATAATACATCATCACAGTGACTCTTTTCTCTGATAGTACCTCATCACAGTGACTCTTTTCTCTGATAGTACCTCATCACAGTGACTCTTTTCTCTGATAGTACCTCATCACAGTGACTCTTTTCTCTGGTAGTACATCATCACAGTGAATCTTTTCTCTGATAGTACATCATCACAGTGACTCTTTTCTCTGATAGTGCATCATCACAGTGACTCTATTCTCTGATAGTACATCATCACAGTGACTCTTCTCTCTGATAGTACATCATCACAGTGACTCTTTTCTCTGATAGTACATCATCACAGTGACTCTTTTCTCTGATAGTACATCATCACAGTGACTCTTTTCTCTGATAGTACATCATCACAGTGACTCTTTTCTCTGATAGTACATCATCACAGTGACTCTTTTCTCTGATAGTACATCATCACAGTGACTCTTTTCTCTGATAGTACATCATCACAGTGACTCTTTTCTCTGATAGTTCATCATCACAGTGACACTTTTCTCTGATAGTACATCATCACAGTGACTCTTTTCTCTGATAGTTCATCATCACAAAGACTCTTTTCTCTGATAGTACATCATCACAGTGACTCTTTTCTCTGATAGTACATCATCACAGTGACTCTTTTCTCTGATAGTACATCATCACAGTGACTCTTTTCTCTGATAGTACATCATCACAGTGACTCTTTTCTCTGATAGTTCATCATCACAGTGACACTTTTCTCTGATAGTACATCATCACAGTGACACTTTTCTCTGATAGTACATCATCACAGTGACTCTTTTTTCTGATAGTACATCACCGCAGTGACTCTTTTCTCTGATAGTACATCACCACAGTGACTCTTTTTTCTGATAGTACATCACCGCAGTGACTCTTTTCTCTGATAGTACATCACCACAGTGACTCTTTTCTCTGATAGTTCATCATCACAGTAACTCTTTATTCTGATAGTACATCATCACAGTGACTCTTTTCTCTGATAGTACATCATCACAGCGACTCTTTTCTCTGATAGTACATCATCACAGTGACTCTTTTATCTGATAGTACATCATCACAGTGACTCTTTTCTCTGATAGTACCTCATCACAGTGACTCTTTTCTCTGATAGTACCTCATCACAGTGACTCTTTTCTCTGATAGTACCTCATCACAGTGACTCTTTTCTCTGGTAGTACATCATCACAGTGAATCTTTTCTCTGATAGTACATCATCACAGTGACTCTTTTCTCTGATAGTGCATCATCACAGTGACTCTTTTCTCTGATAGTACATCATCACAGTGACTCTTCTCTCTGATAGTACATCATCACAGTGACTCTTTTCTCTGATAGTACATCATCACAGTGACTCTTTTCTCTGATAGTACATCATCACAGTGACTCTTTTCTCTGATAGTACATCATCACAGTGACTCTTTTCTCTGATAGTACATCATCACAGTGACTCTTTTCTCTGATAGTACATCATCACAGTGACTCTTTTCTCTGATAGTACATCATCACAGTGACTCTTTTCTCTGATAGTTCATCATCACAGTGACACTTTTCTCTGATAGTACATCATCACAGTGACACTTTTCTCTGATAGTACATCATCACAGTGACTCTTTTTTCTGATAGTACATCACCGCAGTGACTCTTTTCTCTGATAGTACATCATCACAGTGACTCTTTTTTCTGATAGTACATCATCACAGTGACTCTTTTCTCTGATAGTACATCACCACAGTGACTCTTTTCTCTGATAGTTCATCATCACAGTAACTCTTTATTCTGATAGTACATCATCACAGTGACTCTTTTCTCTGATAGTACATCATCACAGCGACTCTTTTCTCTGATAGTACATCATCACAGTGACTCTTTTATCTGATAGTACATCATCACAGTGACTCTTTTCTCTGATAGTACCTCATCACAGTGACTCTTTTCTCTGATAGTACCTCATCACAGTGACTCTTTTCTCTGATAGTACCTCATCACAGTGACTCTT
>CANNZV010004159.1:0-46359 GCA_947561585.1 Caprella mutica
CCAGCATCACCTGCTTGCTGCCAGAATTCACGATCCACCTGCCCCTGCTCCGCCCAGCGCTCGATATTCGGCACCATATTGTCATCGAAAAATCGCCCCACACTATCAGCAAATAGTGTGTGTTCTTCCTGTTTCCAGAGATTAGCAGAAGTGAATAGTGACATAGCAGAACAGCTCCAATGCTTAATGTTCTGTCTACGGTATTAAAAACCGCTCAATACAGCAATAGTAAGCTTAAATCTGTTAGGAAACAGGCCGTGAGCGCATACCCATGATTCCCTGAAATAGCACTGCGGTTAACACCAAACCACCACCAATCAGTGTATTCCTGGCCGGTGTTTCATTAATAATTAACCAAACCCATAAGGGCGCCAAAGCAGTTTCCCCGAGCGCCAGTAAAGGCACCTGTGCAGCAGGTACGCTTCGTGAACCCAGGGTAATCAGAATAAACCCCAAACCCACCTGAACACTGCCCAGACAAATTGCCATCAACAAGTCATGAGCTGAAATTTGCAGCGTACTGATAAACGGCAAACACATGACAGCTGCAGTAATACCCGCCAATGACACCGCCGCCATCGTATTGCGCTGCGGCCCGATTTTACGTAAGGACACCACCATAACCGCAAAGGAAAATACCGCAAGAAAGGCATAAACGATACCCAGCACGTCACTGGCACCAATACCACCGGACACCATGATAATTACACCGGCGATAGCTCCGATCATGGCCAGTATTGTGACAATAGTGACCCGCTCGCCTAGCACCACCAGACCTAATAACGCTGCCAAAAATGGGCCGGTGCTCAACACCAATACTGTAATTGCGACCGAGGTATTGAACAGACTCAACAGATAAAAAATAAAACCCAAAGCCAGACAAACAGTGACTAACAGATCCAGTCCACACATTTCCTTATAGCGTTGCAGCGTATTTTTTCTCTCCTGAAACCAGAGAAAAGTGATCACCACTACCGAAAAGGTCATTGAGCGAAAGAACAAAACAGTCCAGGCATCTGCCTCGATGACGTGACGTACAATCAGACCACCAGTGCTAAGAAAAACACCGGCCAATAGTACGTAGAAAACACCCCGCGTATAACTTTGTGGGATCATGAGTAGAATTTCCGATGATAGAAGTAAGTCACTGGTTTTACACCCTGAATACAGAACCGCGCCACACTATCACAGCCAGATTGACTTGTATTTAATTTAGTAACTGCCCAAAAATGAACGCCCATTCAGTGATATCCCTATAGTTTCCCCGCCAATAACTCAGCCAATCCCCGGAACGGATGAATAATTAAAAGCCCGCCGTGATTTGCAGGTCAGCAATCAGACGACTGTCACCAGGCTGTGAGATACACATAAATTCTGCGGTGGCAGTAATCGACCCCATGCGCATGTTGGCGCGAAAGGCCTCAAGCTGGCGGATGTTCATTCAATAAGCGTATTTATTGGCGGAAGCACCTTACCCGACACCTCACCCAACCCAATCCGAACAAAACCCTCCTTTTCACACCATGCGCGCATAATGACCCGGTCACCGTCCTCAAGAAAAGTACGTGTTTCACCATTACTAAGCTCAACCGGCACCTTGCCGCCTTTGGTTAGTTCAATCAATGCTCCTTCACTGCCTTCATGAGGCCCGGACATAGTGCCACTACCCAATAAATCCCCTGGCCGCAGATTACAGCCGTTCACAGTGTGATGAGCTACCATCTGCGCAACCGTCCAGTAAGCGTAGTCAAAATTAGTGAGTCCCAGGCGAAAAGGCTCAACGCCCTGCCTACGCATTTGTTCAGTTTCCAGCAACACCTCAAGTTGCAGATCAAAACCACCCTGCTCACGATTTTGCATTGACTCCAGGTAATCCAAAGGCTGCGGATCACCCTCAGGCCGATGCCGTACGATAAGGCGCCAGCGCTTCCAATGAGACAATCCAGGGCGATATCGTTGAGGCAAAGTTCTTGGCCAGAAACGGCCCTAAGGGCTGGTATTCCCAAGCCTGTATATCACGGGCAGACCAATCATTAAGCACGCACAAACCAAATACATGATTCTCGGCCTGCTCTATTTCCAGAGCTTGCCCTGCGACATTGCCTGACCCAATGAATATGCCCACTTCCAATTCGTAATCCAGCCGTTTAGAAGCGGCATAAATAGGTGCGTCAGCATCCGGCGGCTTTATTTGCCCTTTTGGACGTGGAAAATCGCAACCGGAAACATTAATGGAAGAACTACGGCCATGGTAAGCGATAGGCATCCATTTATAGTTCGGCAACAACGGGTTATCAGGACGAAACAAGCGGCCAATGTTGCTGGCATGATGAATCGATGCATAAAAGTCCGTGTAATCACCAATCATCGCGGGCAAGGCGTATTCGACCTCACTCGCGGCTATAAGACAGCCACTTAACACAGCCTCATCATTCGATCCGCCCCGTAATGAACGCGACAACGCCAAACGCAGTGCTGACCAGGCTGCTTTGCCCATACCCATAAAGTCATTCAGCTGACTTCCGGCACAAGCAGCCAAAGCCTCCCCCGCTAGCCCCTCATAGATTTTGGTCGCATGTAAAGCGGCAAGATCTACCACCTGATCGCCAATGGCCACCGAACCACGAAATGCCTCATTAGAGTTTTTTCGACGCAAAACGGCAAACGGCAGGTTTTGAATAGGGAAATCAGTACCCGGCTGATTGGCGGAAGTCACCCAGCTTTGGTAAGCCAGACTCATGCGTTTCATTCAATCGGTACATTAATTTTCGCTTCCGTCATGCATCCATTGGGCATGTTTTGGCGCACGCTTAGTGTCTGCCCACTCATTCAGCATATCCCATTTCACCGCTTCCACCTTGCGATCCATTTCCGGCGTATTGGTATCAAACGCCAGCTCCAGCCGGTGACCATTAGGATCGAAAAAGTAGATGGATTGGAACAGCGTGTGGTTAGTCGGGCCAATCACTTCGATCCCATCAGCTTCCAATCTGGCCTTAGCCTCCAACAGATCTTCCATACCATTTACTTTAAAGGCCAGATGCTGCACCCAGGCCGGAGTATTTTCATCCCGCCCCATTTCAGCTTGCTGTGGCAACTCAAAAAAGGCCAGGACATTACCATTACCCGCATCCAGAAAAACATGCATATAGGGGTCATAAGCACCCGTGGAGGGCACATGATCCTCAGCAAAAGCCAATTTATATGTCATATTCAAATATTTTTCATACCACTCCACCGTTTCCTTAGCATCTTTACAGCGATAAGCAACATGATGTACGCCTGAAATTTTCATAGAAACACCTCCTTCATTTCTAGTACGAACTAATAATATAAGCCCACATGCAAAAGTTACCGAGTATTTTACGCCTACATTCTTTGGCTCAGTTGGATTGTGTGGCTGAGAACTTTTGCCATGCTACTTAGAGCATTTGGCTATGAATTTAGAAAATAATAGTATTTGTGCTATGACACTCTATTTGGTTATCGTTACTGATTCAAAACATACTGTAAAAAATTAAGAGAACCTTGTCATCAATATCCGACCCGGCCCAAACATCCATTGTACTGAAGATGCCATAAGGCTCGCACGCCGGCGTTTGCCACGTCTGATTTATGACTTCATCGCCGGTGCTACGGGTCGTGAGTTGGGTAAGCAGTTAAATAATAAGGCTTTACAGGCATTACGTTTACAACCGCGTGTATTGTTAAATGTTGGCGAGGTGCCGTGAGACCAAAACCACACTATTGGGTCAGGACTATGACCTGCCCTTCGGCATCGCCCCCATGGGTATGTGTAACCTGATCTGGCCACAAGCGGATCGCATGCTCGCCGGGGCATCAAACCACTACAATATCCCATTATGTCTGTCTTCGGCAGCGTCAACCTCAATTGAAGACATGGCCGGACTGAATCCACTAAGAACATGGTTTCAGCTCTATGTTTCGCAATCACCGGAGGCAGCTTTAAAACTGGTTGACCGGGCGGCGGACAGTGCTTACGACACACTGGTATTCACCGTTGATGTACCTCAGGTTTCACGACGGGTACGTGATCTGCGGAATGGCTTTAGCATGCCATTTCGCATCGGCCCAAAGCAGTTCATTGACTTTGCCCGGCATCCGGGCTGGGCACTTAGCAGTCTGTGGCATGGCACACCAGAACCGATGAATTTTAAGGATGCCGGTGGTACCAATAAATTCTCCCGCACCGCCAGTCGTGGTGGCTGTGACTGGGGCTTTTTGGATACTTTGCGTGAACGCTGGAAGGGTAAATTAATTGTCAAGGGTGTGTTGCACCCTGACGATGCAGTACGGATTAAAAATGCCGGAGCTGATGCCGTTTATGTCTCCAACCATGGGGGTCGTCAGCTTGATGCTCCTCCTCCTGCGGTTATGGCACTGCCTGTTATTCGTGAAGCAGTCGGTGAGGATTTCCCCCTGTTGTTCGATAGCGGTTTACGTAATGGCGAGGATATTGTTAAGGCATTGGCATTAGGCGCTGATTTTGTCATGCTGGGGCGGCCTTTGTTGTTTGCTGTAGGGGCGGATGGGAAACAGGGTTTAGATACTTTGCTGGGGTTGTTGGCGGAAGAGATTAGTGTGGTGATGGCGCAGTTGGGGGTGACTCGGGTTGACGACATTGATCAGAAGATGATTGCTGATATCCAGACTCATGATTTTTGGAGAGCAGTATTGTGAGACACAGAAAAATCCCCTCCGTCTCCCCTTTTGCAAAGGGGAGTGCCCTCCAGCCAAACAATGGCTTATCGAAGGCTTTTCCCCTTTGAAGAATGCTGAAAAAGCAAAGACAAATCGCCCCACAGCCCCTCGAGCCGGAGCAAAGGTGCACAGACATAGTATGAAATTTAGACTGTGTGCCTCCCCCTTTGCAAAAGGGGGAACGAGGGGGATTTTTCTTTTACAGCCTCACAGAAAAGAAAACGCAACAAACAATTTACGGAGTTCGAATTAATGACTGAAAAAAGACGCATTCGCGGCGGTAGCCTACTCGCCCGTGCCCTACAGGAAAAAGGCGTAGACCACGTCTTCACTCTGGCTGGCGGGTTCTGTAATCCGGCACTGGAAGGCTTTATGGAACTCGGTATGCCAGTGATCAACTCACCGCATGAACAGGTTGCAGGCCACCTCGCCGATGGCCATACCCGTATTACCCGCAAACCAACCGTCTGCCTGGTCGGGCCGGAAGGTTTTTGTAATGCTATCCCGGCGATCATGGAGGCCTGGGGAGAGCGGTCACCGGTTATTTTCATCACTGGTTCAAGTACGCTGAAACGCCAGGGTGCAGGTGGCTTTAAGGAAATTGATGATGTGGCGATTGCTGCACCATTAACCAAGTATTCCGCCAGTATTACTGATGGCGAACGTATCAGTGAATTTGTGGATCGGGCCTGGAAGATCGCGGTTGGGGGTTATCCCGGGCCAGTTCACCTGAGCGTGCCGGTTGATATTATGTTTTCCTCATTTGCGGAGGATGTCGCACGTGAAGAACGGCCTTATGATCGCACCGCGATTGCTCCGCCGCGTGCCTGGCCGGATCCATCGGCGCTACAGCCTTTATTAGCGACTATTGCTGCGGCGAAACGGCCTATTTTCATTGGCGGACATGGTGTCTGGTGGTCGGGTAATGAGAGTAAGCTGGAGGATGCCGGGCGCGCCCTGAACATCCCTATTTTCAATGTACCGTATCACCAGAAGTTACTGGGTGAAGAATGCGATGTGTATATGGGACTCGCTGACTTCCATCAGTATCACCCCTCAAAATACGCTATTCATGAATCCGATGTGGTGATCATGCTGGGCTGTCGCCTCGATAATCAGATGAACTTCGGCAACGCCCCCTTCTTCCCCCAATCAACCAAAGTGATTTGTGTGAATGGCTCGCATGAAGAACTGGAATATAACCGCTCAGCCGATGAAGTTCTGTTATCAGATCCGGGTGCGTTTCTGGAGGCCATGGTCGCAATGCAGACCAGCGGCCATTGGCAGCTCAATGGCGACTGGCTGGCATTAAACCGGGTGAAACGTGCGGAGTGGGTCGACAAAACACTGGCAGATTTAAAGCCACACACTGACGCCGCTGACGCAGGTAAAGACAAGATTCACCCCCTACAGCTATCACTCGATGTACAGGCTGTGATGGGTGATGATGATTACCTGGTATTTGATGGTGGCAATACGCATTTCTGGTCAGAAATCGCGGTGAATTTGGCCGGTTGGCAGGGCAAAAAGCTGGCGGGCATTATGCACCCCGGTAACTACAGCTTATTGGGTGTAGGCGTATCGTTTGCCCTTTCTGCCAAGCGAATTCACCCCGAGAAAACCGTGGTGCTGATCACAGGCGATGGGGCTTTTTTATCTGGTGGTTTGTCGATTGAAACAGCCTTTCAGGAGGACTGTCCGATTGTCGTGGTGGTGGATAATAATGGTGGACTGGATTGTATTTCCCAGCAGCAGGAGCGCTTGTTTGAAAATGGCCAGCATTATGCAACTGACTTCCGCGACATTCCCTTTCACTCGATGTTCGAGGGACTGGGCGGGCATGGCGAGTTAGTGACGACCCGTGCAGAACTGGCACCTGCATTGAAGCGGGCCATTGCCAGTGGAAAAACAGCCTGTGTCAATGTCAAAGCCAAAGGTGTGATTAGCCCAATTGTCGCTGCGACCAGTGATAAGCGCGATAAGGCATCGATTGAATAAGGCTGATTAAACAGGAGTAAATTCATGGCGATATTATCTACCCATACACTCAATTCAGTGGACGGCACTCATGCGGGCGGAGTTCGGCTGACACTCACTCAACTGGCTGTCGATGGTCAGCGCAAAGTGATGATTGATAGTGCCACTGATGCGGGTGGGCGTTTTGCTGAAACGCTTGAGTTAAGTGCTGAAGATACGGCTTGTAGTTATGAGATGGTATTACAAACGGGCGAATATTTTGCGCAGCAGGCTATACCCGTTGCAGGCATGCAGGTTTTACGAGAAGTGGTCGTGCGTTTTGAAATGCCGGATGCTGAAGCTAAGTATCATATACCGTTGATGCTGGCTCCGAATAGTTATTCCGTGTGGTGGTCGAGTTAGGAGATTTGTATGGCTGATGGTTTAAATATGTCGCGCCGCATCCGGCGTACCCCGTATACCGACCGTGTCGAAGCAGTCGGAGTCCGTGGCTTCTCTGTCGTTAATCACATGTTGTTGCCCAAAGCCTACCAAACCACAGTGGAAGAGGATTACTGGCATCTGCGCGAACACGTGCAGATCTGGGATGTATCCTGCCAGCGTCAGGTGCAAATCAAAGGTAAAGATGCGGAACGCCTGGTGCAGTGGATGACGCCGCGTGATATTTCCGGGGCGCAAACGGGCCACTGTCTGTATGTCCCTCTGGTTGATGAAAAAGGTGGGATGATTAATGATCCGGTACTGCTCAAGACAGCGGAGGATCATTATTGGCTGTCGATTGCGGATTCGGATGTTTTACTGTGGGCTAAAGGTCTCGCACTGGGTGCCGGAATGGAGGTCAGTATTGATGAACCTGATGTACATCCATTGGCTATTCAAGGGCCAAAAGCTGAGGATTTAATGGCTCAGGTTTTTGGCGAAGCTATCCGTAAAGTGGGCTTTTTCAAATACGACCGTTTTGATTTTCAGGGCACCTCACAAGTCATTGCGCGCTCCGGTTACTCCAAACAAGGTGGTTTTGAGATTTATCTGGATGACAGTTCTCTCGGTGGTGCGCTGTGGGATATCCTCTGGGAAGCAGGTCAGGCTTTTAATATCAAGCCGGGCTGTCCTAATCTCATCGAGCGGGTTGAAGGGGGTTTGCTGTCATACGGCAATGAGATGACACGTGCTAACAATCCACTGGAATGTGATCTGGAGGAATATTGCCAACTGGATGGCTCGATTGACTTTATTGGCCGTGAAGCTTTGCAGGCAATTGCCCGTGAAGGTGTGCAACGCAAAATTCGTGGCGTGAAATTTGGGGGTAACCCCTGCCCCACCTGTTCGATTCCATGGCCGGTTTATGTCGAAGGAGCCGATGCACCGGATGGGCGAATTCAGGTCGGACAGATTACTACCGCAGCTTATTCACCTCGCCTAAAACAAAATATTGGGCAATCGATGATTGAACGTGGTTATTGGAATGCTGGACAGGTTGTTACAGTCGTGAGTTCTGATGGTATTGAACGTCAGGGGATGATCGTCGTTATGCCATTTGAATAAGCACAGAATGCTTTGTATCCCACACATAAAGCAGCCAGAAGATGAGGCGACCATATTCTTACGGGCACTGAAAAAGTGCCCGCTACACAGGAACCTTATTGATTCATCGGCCCAGCCAAAATAGCCTCAATAGCTTCCACAACCGCCGCTGACTTCTCTGCATCAAGTCCATCAGGGTGCGGTGGTGCAAAACGTCCGGCATCATTGTCAAAATACTTCCCGGAAGCATCCGCAAATTCATCAGATAAGGCAGCCCGGATTAATATATCCGAACCAATACTAATATCATTGCCCGCAATACCAAAACCTTCCTTCACCATCTTACTGGCGAGCAATGAACCAGGGTTAACCGCAACAACCATCGGGCCATCACTGTTCGCAAGTGCCATTGTGCGCGACCACATAGTAATCGCCAGCTTACTTTGCGAATAAGCACCCATATCATCCAACTTCACTTTACCGGCCAGCGCCTCTAAATTTACCGGCGATTGTGCTGCGGAAGAGAGATTAACTACTCGCCCGGCGTTTCCAAGCAATGGCAGCAAACGTTGTGTCAGCTGATAAGGCGCAAGCGTATTAACAACAAAACGTATATCCAGCCCATCATCCGTAATAGGGTTAGCTGTTTTCAATATCCCTGCATTATTGATCAGAACATCGAGTTTGCTGTGACGCTCAATCACCGCCCCCGCAAAATTCTCAACATCATCCAGCTTCGACAAATCACAAACATAGCTTTCAAACTGGCCAGCCCCCGGCAATGTGGAGAGTTCTTTTTCCACAGCAGTCAGTTTTTCTGGGTTTCGCCCATGTAATAAAACATGATGGCCTTGCTCAACAAGTATTTTAGCAGTTGCTAAACCAATGCCATCAGTGGCACCGGTAAGAAGAATAGTTTTTTGCATCATTTAATTCTCAATTAGGGAGTCTCTGATTTAACCTCAGGCTACTGAAGAAATTCCGGCAGTATATCACCAGCCAGGCGTTTCAAAGTTGTCTCGATATCCCACGGGTTAAAGTTAAAGCACAGGTTCAACGCAACATGGTTAACCCCGATGTCCTCCATCGATTTTGGGTAAGATAGCCATCAAAACTTATATATCAACAACCACTTTACCCATGCCCTCGCCGCTAACCAAGCGATCATGCGCTTTACCAATGTCAGATAAAGAAAAAGACAGCTCATCTAATACCGGCTTCAGGCCACCCGCTTCCACTATTTCAGTCAATTTACCCAAAATAGAGGCATGTTCTTCACGCTTATAATTGTGGATCATCGGGATTAACATAAACACGACGTGTAATGACAAACCTTTAAAATGCGCCATCGTCAGATCTAATTCAAGCATTGATACTGTCGTAGCAACCTGACCGTTTAAAGCCGCCGCTTCGAAAGAATTAGTCATATTTTCTCCGCCCACCGAATCAAATACAATGTCAAAACCAGCACCGTCAGTATGTTGAGCGACGTAATCAGTCACCGTTTCCGTTTTGTAATTAATCGCAGTTGCACCCAGCTTTTCGATCAAAGCCAGTTGCTTATCACCACCGCCTGTTGAATAAACATCAGCCCCTAAATGGCGTGCGATTTGCAAAGCAACATGACCCACACCACCCGAACCACCGTGAACCAAGACATTTTTTCCAGCAGAAACACCCGCCCTCATTAATCCTTCGTAAGCCGTAATGCCCACCAAAGGCAGTGCAGCGGCTTCACGCATAGACAGATTCTTTGGCTTATGGGCCATTAAATTAGCATCCGCAACAATGTACTCCGCCAAGGTGCCGGGTAAATTGGTTAATCCGCCCGCACAACCATAGACTTCATCACCCACTGCATATTGGGTAACACCTTCACCCACAGCTTCCACTGTACCCGCGAAATCCATACCCAATAAGGCGGGTGCCTCTGGTGACAGCGGCAAGTCCTTACCCATTTGTCGAATCATGGTATCAACCATATTAACGCTGGTAGCTACGATACTTACTAATACATGACCGGCTTTAATTTCTGGCTTAGGCAAATCAGCAGACTCAAAAACGTCAGAACTGCCAAATTCGCGAACTATCATTGCTTTCATCAATCATTCCTCATTTGTGATTTCCGGATCACATTGTATTCTTCCAAATATAGATTGATAATTGGTCGTTTTATAGAATCAGTTTTTAGTTTTTATTGACAATTAAAGAAGCTGGCAGAAAAAACATCCCTTAATCTTCATGGAGATCGACTAAGCATGAATATTGGCCACATTAAATTGTTTGTACGCTTAGCAACAACCCACAACATCAGCCAGGCCGGACACGAATCCGGCATCTCACCCGCTGTTGCCAGTTCATGGATCAACAAGCTGGAAGATGGGTTAGGCGTGCGCTTAGTGCACCGCACAACACGCAAAGTATCATTGACTGAGGAAGGCCAGGCTTTCCTGCCTCATGCAGAAGAAGTGCTCGCCAGTGTTGAAGCCGCACGTGCCTCAGTCGGCGCAGGAAGTACGTCACCGAGCGGGACATTGCGGGTAACTGCACCAGCCTCTTTCGGGCGCATGCATATGATGCCGGCATTGAAAGACTTCTTAAGCCAATACCCAAAGCTCACCGTCGATTTCCGGTTTAGCGATACCATCGTAGATCTGGTAGAAGGCGGTTTTGATATAGCCATTCGTAATTCAGAACTGGAAGACTCAAGCCTGGTCGCACGCAAAATCGCCGTCGACAAGCGTATAATCTGTGCATCTCCGGCTTACTTGAAAAAGTTCGGTATTCCCACTTCACCCCAGGATTTGCGTCATCATCAATGCATTACACTGATTGGTCTTGAAAACTGGGTATTCGATACGCCGGACGGACAGATCACGATTAAAACTAAAGGCTGTTTCCGCACTGATCACGGCGAAGCCACTCGTGATGCCTGCATTGATGGCTTAGGTATATCGCTCAGTTCTACCTGGAGTGCTTATAAACAGTTAGAACGCGGAGAACTAATACAAATCCTATGTGACTATCCCTTAGCTTCTAATACCGCGCTTTGGGCGGTCTACCCCAGTTCACGCTTACTGGCCCCGAAAGTCAGAGCCTTTATCGACTACTTTGCAGCTTGTTATGGCGATCCACCTTATTGGGATAAGTAGCATGACAAAAGTTTTCAGATATATAATCCAACTGTGCTCAAGATCGGGAAGTTATTTCAGTGCCGCACCTTAAGAAACTCAGGCTGTTATCAACGGGAACCGGTCATCATCGTGTGGCGGCTCACCCGGCATCACACTCACTTGTTCCTGTGTCACCGTCGGGTCAGCACCCGGATGCGGTTGCCAGACAACATCATCCCCCAGCCAACGCGTGGATAAAGCTGCCCGGCGTTTATCAGGGGACGTATTACCTCTGGCTCCGTGTAATGTCCATGCCGAAAAGATAATGGCATCACCCGCTTCAACATCAAACCCAAGGATATCAAAAGCATCCCGCTTCGCTTCAATATCCGGCACCGGCTCACCACCTTGCTCACCAATCCAGTTATTAGGGTTATCCTCGTTACCAAATTTTTCAGGGCGGTAGACCACCTTATCCAGATGGGACCCCCGGACAAATTCCATCGAGCTTTCCGCCACAGTCACATCACTCAACGCCACCCACGCTGAACCAATTTGCTGTCCTGAAAAAGGCCAGTACGGTGTATCCTGATGCCAGGGCGTCGTACTGAGAGTGCCGGGTTCTTTGACCAGAAGGTGATCGAAGTAGAACCTGACCTGACTTGAGCGCATCGCCTGTCGTACCAAATCGCCTACTCCGGATTCAAATACAAATTCACGAATCGTTGCATCCTCGCGCCATTGATAACGATCAGTGAACATGCGGCCACCATTTTCGTCACGCTGACCATCATTACCATAAGGGGATGGATTTTCCAGATTCGGGTCAACCAACAGCGAGAGGCGTTCAACCCATTCATCACTCACGGCCTTTTTTACCAGGATAGCGCCATCGTGTTGATAAGCCAGAATTTGCTCTTCACTCAACTGCATCATTTAACTCTCCTTTTCCAAACCAGCTCATACTGAAAAATTCAAAATACAAACCAAGACCTATTATGCATGAAACAGAGCTACCGCTAGTCTGAAAATGCTGGACAAGTAAAGCTTAATTTTTAAGCAATTCGAGAGAATGGTGTTATATGAACAGCTTATGAAGCAAATAAGCACTTACTAACGAAGTTATCCACAGAATTTGTGGATAAGCTGACTTGTCCTGTGCAAAACATTTATCCGGATACAAAGTAAATTTTAATGCCCTGCTCCATTTTTGACAGCGATCATTTGTGCCGCAATGGCCACAGCAATCTCGGCCGGTGTATGGCTCCCAATCGCCAGGCCCGCCGGGCCGTACAGATGGTCAATTTGCGCCTGATTCAGATCAAACTCCAGTAAACGTTCACGTCGACGATCATTATTCAAACGTGATCCCAAAGCAGCCACATAGAATGCCGGAGAGGCCAGCGCTTCCATCAGCGCCAGATCATCCAGCTTAGGATCATGGGTTAATGCCACAACAGCCATTCGCGCGTCAGCCCGCATCGCCATCACCGTGTCATCCGGCATAGTGCGCACCAATGCCACGTCCTCTAATGACCATTCATCATAATATTCTTCACGCGGATCACAGACTGTCACTGCAAAATCCAGACTCAATGCAATCCGGGCCAGTAATTCACCCATCTGCCCCGCACCAATAATTAGCAACCGATAACGTGGCCCAAAAACATGAGTAAATTGCACCTCATCACAACTCAGAGCCTCCCCCTCATCAGCCTTGCGCAAGCTGACTTCACCACTGTTGAGATCGAGTGTACGGGTAATAAGCTCCCCCTGCTCCAGCTGAGATAGCAATTCACCCAGCCCTGAAGTCATAGTCAACGGCTCCTGTACCAACCGCATCATACCGCCACAAGGCAGGCCAAAACGCCGGGCTTCATCTGCATCCACCCCATAACTGATGATTTGGGGCACCAGCAGCGTGGCATCATTACGGACGCGCAGAATTAAATCATCCTCGATGCAGCCACCCGACACCGAACCCGCGACATGACCATCGTCCCGGAGTGCCATCAATGAACCCGGTGGTCTGGGTGATGAGCCCCAGGTATTCACCACGGTAAAAAGCTGCACCTTATAACCTGACTTTAGCCAGTCATGGGCACGGCTGAGAATATCCTGATCCTGATTAAGCATGATGAAAACCTGTTTATACTTTGGGGGTTGTTGGGGCAGCTTGATTTAACTTTTAATAAGTATTAAACACGAACCGGCTATGAGTATATGTAATTTGTAAATCATTCAAACAATACACAGTAAATATTACTCATAATCGTATACAATCACCCCGGATGTTTCAGGCGTAAACACAAACAACCTGGCAAATTTACCTTTGCATGCGGGAAGATTGCTCTCCGCCACACCTTACCCTCCCAAACTTAGGAACAGATCGTTGTGGCCATTAAACCCACTATCTACAAAGCAAGAATCTCCCTGTCTGATCTGGAGCGTGACTACTACGACTCCCTTAATCTGACGATTGCCCAACACCCTTCGGAAACACTGGAGCGGATGATGGTGCGCATTCTTGCTTACTGCATCAATGCACAGGAAGGTATTGAACTCACCAAGGGGCTTGAGGATGTGGAAGAGCCTGCACTTTGGGTGCGTACCATGGATGAGCAAACCACCTTGTGGATAGACCTGGGTGAACCCACACCGGAGCGGGTTAAAAAAGCCACCAACCGCGCCAGAGCCGTTAAAGTATATAGCTTTAACAGTAAATCAGATGTCTGGTGGTCACAGGGCGAAAACAAGTTCAGCCGCCTGAATGCGTCGTTCTACCGTTTTCCAGCGGAGAATATTGAAGCGCTGGCAAAACTGGTCACCCGCACCATGGATTTATCCATCACGATTACAGGTGACTCTGCTTATGTTGCTGGCGACAATGGTGAGGTTGAGGTCAGCTGGGAAGTATTACAGGACAAACAGTCCTGAGCGCCCAGGTTTAAAACCGATCGAAACCTCAACGGATAGTGTGTAGCAGGGGAAACAGAAATGAACCAGCAATTTGACTACATTATCATTGGCGCAGGTTCGGCTGGCTGCGTCCTGGCCAACCGACTCAGCAAAGATCCCAATAATAATATTCTCCTGCTTGAAGCTGGCCCCGAGGACAAAGCGCTGTCTTTAAAGATGCCTGCGGCCATGCTGGCAAACCTAAACAGTACAAAGCACAACTGGGCTTTTCAGGGCGAACCGGAACCCGGATTAAACGGGCGGCAATTAAAGCATGATCGCGGCAAAACACTCGGCGGTTCGTCCTCTATCAACGGCATGGTCTATATCCGTGGCCACGCGCAGGATTATAACGGTTGGCGCGATGCCGGCTGTGAAGGTTGGGGCTTTGCTGATGTACTGCCCTATTTTAAGCGAATGGAATCGTATGACGGTGGCGCAGATGAATTCAGAGGGGGCGACGGCCTGCTAAAAGTTCACCGTCCGGTGCCTAAAGACCCTCTCTCGAAAGCCTTTATCCAGGCAGGCATCGAAGCAGGCTATCTGGCCACCGATGACATTAGCGGTTATTGCCAGGAAGGCTTCGGTGTATTTGATTCTACCCTCTCGAAAGGTGAACGCTGGAGTGTCGCGCGTGGCTACCTTGATCCTATAAAATCCAGGCCCAATTTAACGATTATCACCCATGCTCACGTCCAACGCATTGTATTGGATGGTCAACAGGCAAAAGGGGTTATCTTTAAAGACCGGCACGGTAAAGAAACCACCCTTTCCGCTAAAACAGAAGTCATCCTTTGCACTGGCGCCGTCGGCACACCTCACCTGCTCATGCTTTCCGGTATTGGCCCAGCTGAGCACTTACAGGACTTAGGAATTGATGTCGTGAAAGACCTGCCCGGTGTTGGTCAAAATCTGAATGATCACCCGGATTTTGTACTTAAATTTAAATGTTTACAGCCCGTTTCGATCTGGCCAAAAACCCGGCCCATCGAACGCACCCTCGAAGGCATAAAATGGCTATTAGCGCGTAAAGGTATTTGCGGCTCCAATCACTTCGATGCTGTCGCTTGTGTGAGATCAGGCCCGGAGATTGACTACCCTGATTTACAGCTGTGCCTGTCACCCATTGCCGTCGATAATATTAACTGGGAACCCATCCCGGAACATGCTTTTCAAATTCATGTCGGTCTGATGCGTGCGCACAGCCGTGGCACAATCAAACTACAGGATGCAAATCCAGCTACACCACCGCGTATTCTGGTCAATTATTTACAGGATGAACGCGACCGCGTAGCGATACGCAATGGAACACGCATTGTACGGAAACTGGTTAAACAGCCTGCTTTTGCTGAGTTGTGTGGTGAAGAAATATTTCCGGGAAATCAGGCACAAAGTGATGAAGCCATCGATCCTTACCTCAATAATCATACGGTATCGCAGTGGCATTTATCCTGTACCGCACGCATGGGGGCCGCCACTGATTCTGACGCCGTTGTCGACCCTCAGGGAAGAGTACATGGTATTGGAGGGTTGCGGGTGGTTGATGCGTCGATTATGCCCGTTGTCACTAATGGTAACACCAATAGCCCAACCATTATGATTGCCGAAAAACTAAGTGATGCCATCCTTGGTCAACCTCCCTTACCCCCTAATGAGGCCAGGCTCCGGGACAATGGACTCACGAATCAATAACACTTCCCTATCCCGTAAGGCATAAATAATCTGCTCAATTGAGAATAACCGCTCCGGTATTTTAAGGATGTTGTGTTATCGTGGCGGCGGCGGGCCTCCACCAGAAAGACCACTGCCGCCACCTTATAAAGGTGATAAGGCATAGATTGACCCTATCTTAGAATACCTGCCATAAATTTCAATAAACTCACTTGTTATGGGAATAAATAAAGGGTATAATTTTATAAATATCAAGGTATAGTAATGCTATTATTAATAATATTATAATAATTAGTAAGTTTTTCATAGGAGTACCCAGTCTTACTGCAACCATAACAATCATCTGATTATCCAAGTTGTCTCACGGAGGCTGAGTGCTATGCTATCTGAGTAGAGGACAATAAAAACACTAACGACAACCTTCAAAAAACCATCTAAAACAACTTAATTAACAATTAAAAATAATGGAGTTTATCCAAATGATAAAAAAAATGCCTCTAGCACTTTTCTTTGGTCTATTCGTAACAACACATTCTATATGGGCAGCCGATTCCACATTGAGAGTGCCCAATGACAGTTCGGGGGCAGTAACCGTTAATCGTGCGGATGGGGCTGAGGCTTTCAGTGTTCAAGCGGATAGCACAAAGGTGACCAGCCTAACGGGAGGAGCTGTTATTTCCGGTACTGATGGCTCTTTGAAACAACCGAAGAGCATAAGTGAGGAGTCTTTAGTTCTTCAGGCTACAGGGGGTACAGATCTGGTATGGAGGACTGATTTTTCAGACGGCGAAAGCGTAATTCTTCCTCTAAACGAAACGACAGACACCCTCGATGGTTACGATCCATCTACCGGTACTTATACAGTTCAAGAAGATGGCCTTTACCATGTTTATTTCAAACTGGTTGTGGCTAATACATTTAACGATGATGAGGCGATAACTACTCTAAACCAGTACAGTCAAGCACGGCTCTACCTGTACGTTAGTAGTACACTACCTGACATGGGAGACACAAAATTGCTAGAGGATGTTAGAAGCATTCATAAGGGAGTGACTATGGAAGGGACAGAATACTACACACAAACGCTCAGCAGCATGCTCTCTCTAAAACAAGGTCAGGTGCTTTCACCAACCTCTGCCATAGGAGCACCCTATAGAATGAATTCGCGAACAACACCAGAAAAAGTATATTATAGTCGTAACAATTCACAATTTAATATCTATAAATACTAGTATGCCATATGACTTAAACATTAGCTGCATCATCAATGGCTGATGGTACATAGCAACACTCATAAAAATTTTAAAAAAATAATGGAGCTTATCCAGATGATAACAAAAACACCTCTAGCACTTTTTTTGGGCCTGCTTGTAACAGCGAGCTCTGTATGGGCGGCTGGTACTGAATTTCAATTACCCAGCGACGGTTCGGGAGCATTTGTCATCAACCGTGCGGATGGCACTGAGCTTTTCAGCGTACAAGCTGATAGCACAACAAAGGTGACCGGTCAAACGGGGGGAGCCGTTATTTCTGATACTGATGGTTCTTTGAAACAACCGATAAGCCTAACCGATGGATCTGAATCATTAGTCTTAGATTTCTGGGGGGGCAACCGCATGGTATGGAAAACTGATTTTGAAGTAGATACTCTACAACCTTTGAATGCAACCGGAAACCTCGTAGATACACTGAATGGTTATGATCCAACTACCAATCTTTACACAGCTCAGGAATCTGGCCTCTACCACCTTTATAACATTCAGAGTCTGTACGTAACTCCGCCAGGTGAAAATGTTATTGCTTCAACAAAAGGTATAGCAGGTACCTACACTGCATATATAATAGTTAATGATCAAACGATTGCATCAACAGAGAAAACAGTTATTCGTGGCCTTACAAGCAGCAGTTTAGCGCGATACCAGGCAACAGTTAGTAGCATGGTTCATTTAAATGCAGGTGATGTGGTTTCATTCTCATTTAAAGTCACTGGCGCCGATGACTTTGCTGACCCAAACACACCAATCAATGTATTTATACGTGGGAATGAAACGAATATCAAGATATGGAAATACTAACTAATATGGTGATGTTTTTCAGTGGGCAAAGCTCACCGCAACTAAAGACCAGGGTCAAAGCACCTAATATCTTCTGCATGAGAACTTAACTAAGTAAAACCCAATTTAAGCTGCGAGTACTGGCAGCTGAAATTTCCACTTGTAATGAAAAAAAAATTATGAGAATTCTATTATTCTGCACTATTAACATTACTTAAACATTAGCTGCATCATCAATGGCTGATGGTACATAGCAACACTCATAAAAATTTTAAAAAATAATGGAGCTTATCCAGATGATAACAAAAACACCTCTAGCACTTTTTTTTGGCCTGCTTGTAACAGCGAGCTCTGTATGGGCGGCTGGTACTGAATTTCAATTACCCAGCGACGGTTCGGGAGCATTTGTCATCAACCATGCGGATGGCACTGAGCTTTTCAGCGTACAAGCTGATGGCACAACAAAGGTGACCGGCCAAACGGGGGGAGCCGTTATTTCTGATACTGATGGTTCTTTGAAACAACCGATAAGCCTAACCGATGGATCTGAATCATTAGTCCTTTCACTCTGGTTGGGGAGAGCGGGGGGCACCAACTTGATATGGAAAACTGATTTTGAAAATAATAATATACAACCTTGGGCTGCAATCGAAGCATCAGAAGATACACTGAATGGTTATGATCCAACTACCGGTCTTTACACCGTTCAGGAATCTGGCCTCTACCATCTTAGTACCTATCAGAGTCTGTTCGTAAATAAGCCAGATGAAAGTGTTATTTTTTCAACAGCAGATACAGCAGGTACCTTCTCTGTATTTCTAAGAGTTAATGATCAAACGATTGCATCAACAGAGAAAACAGTTGTTCGTAACCTTTATGTAGGCGGCAATGGAGCGCAATACCGGGCAACACTTAATAGCATGGTTCATTTAAATGCAGGTGATGTGGTTTCAGCCCCATTTAAAGTCACTAACGCCGAGAACTTTGCTGACCCAAACACACCAAGCGATGTATTTTTAAAGGCGAGTCAAACGGCTCTCAGTATACGGAAATACTAAGTAATAGGGTGAATGTTTTTCAGTGGGCAAAGCTCACCGCAACTAAAGACCAGGGTCAATGCACCTAATATCTTCTGCATGAGAACTTAACTAAATAAAACCTAATTTAAGCTGCGAGTACTGGCAGCTTAAATTTCCACTTGTGATGAAAAAAATTCATGAGAATTCTATTATTCTGCACGATTAACAGTGCTGGTTAATAGTCGTTATCCACCAACTTCTCATTGGGGGTGTTGATAGAGCAACCGGCTGTTGTATCATTACACTCAGGTGATTCCTGTGCCTTAAAGCCACGTAATAACTCCCCGCTGCCTGACTTGGACAAATTCAGGGTTATACAGATTCTGAGACCGTCTCTGTGCCGGCATAACCCAATGAAGTATCGCCACTGCCATAACGCCGTAGGTAACAAACCATCCAGACGCAAGTGATCCCGCATCTTGCTAAATTCCGCGATAGCAGAAAAACAGGATATTACTTAGGTGCAGACCCTACCGGCGGGATTACTGTAGCCGCCTCATCAGTCTCACCTGAAAACAAATGACCCAACGGTTGCTCAGGCGTCAACACAATTTTGTGTTTACGCGGTGCAACAGCACGCGTAGCACCGATCGTGAACACCTGTTCCTCAGCCTTTTCACCAAATAAGCCAAGCTGAAATTTCAGATCATTCTTAACATCAGCCAGCGCAAACCGCCCCATAACAACCAATTGTTCGCTGGGTACCTTTGGCGCATCATGTAGCGCAACCAGCGATAACATCATCCCATTTAAGGGCCGCGGGCCATCATTGTCCAGCAACTGTACCTTTCCGTTCACCGCCTCAACAATAGACGGCCGGTGCTTAGTAAATTCCACTGCGGACATTTTCCCGTCGCCGTCATCATCAATGCCTTCGAAAGCTGATACCGGTAGTGACAACACCATAAAGACGCCATCACCGACAAAGTTCAATGTGCCGCGCTGGGCAACCATGAGATGGGCTGCTGCATTGGACGACATAAGCACACCGGTCACCAGCATAGGTAACAGATACTTTACCCGGCCCAAACGACCGGGGTGCAAGCTTAAGTTATTCACGGGCTTTCCTGTTTCTATTGTTACTGCGGTGGGGGTGGGCCACCAGCAGCACCTCCTCCGGCACCACCACCGGCACCAGCTTCCACTTCACCGGTTACACAACGCTGGAAGTAGGGATAGCTGTCAGTAGCAAAATAGTGGTAGATACCATTAGGAAATTCCGGAGTCACACCGGTGCGGCCGTTACACTCATCCAAATCACCGGAACCCGCCACGTATTCCCAGTCCTGGCTAAACGTCCCCAATGAATACGTGTCTGTCGAAGGCCTCGAGGTGCTCGCAGCGCTCACCAACTGATAACTACCGGTCATATTCTTCAGCGCTGAGCTAGCATCGTCAGCAATACTGTAACCATAACGGGCATAAATCGGGAAGCCATCCGCCGCCCAACCAATAATGGTCATGGTTGAACTATTACCACCTTGTTTAGTGATAAAACCTTCAGGCATACCGTGATAGTGATAAGCGCCACCAGGTTGTACATGCGCATTATTTTCATCGGTACCAAAATCAAAATGATTGTGGCCTAGTGCCTCAATGCTCCACCCACCGCTATTGTCTGTCAGACTACAAGATGCACCGGAATCATCACAGGAACCCGCAGTCCCCGCATCAATCTTAACCCCATTCAGCACATAACCGGTCACACCGGCTGGCCCGCCTAAAGTAGTCGCCGTACCTGTCTCATTAGGTGTTAAAGTGAAGCTATCCGAAACAGTCTGCGCTGTAATCGCATTAGGGTTACCGCTATTAGGGAAGGTACCCACTGCGTGATCCGGTAAGCCATTAGCCACCAATGAACGTAAACCATCCTCGCATGACCATGTTGATGTACTGGTCGCGTTAACTGAAGCCGAGCTATTCATAGTGCTATCGTTGTAGTCACACAGCACACCGTCTGTAGAACCCGCCGCAGGGCCGGTTGTTACTGCCGTGGCAGTCACTGTCACCTGATCCGTAACGGCTTCAGTGCCATCGCTCACAGAAACCTGGAAGGTATAAGTTCCGGCAATATCAGCGGTGAAAGTAGGTGTAGCCACTGAAGAGGAGCTCAGTACCGCAGTACTGCCTGAAGGCAGCGTTACAATCGCCCAGAGATAATTCAGCGTATCATTATCAGCATCAGAGCTACCACTCGCGTCTAAAGTAACTGAGCTACCTGCACTGACATTTTTATCAACGCCCGCATTGGCTATTGGTGCTGTGTTTGCAGGAGTCGTGGTCGCAGCGGTGGCCGTCACGACCATCTGGTCGGTAGCACTATCAGTACCATCACTCACCGTCACATTAACCGTATAAGTTCCGGCAACATCCGCGGTGAAACTTGAGGCAACATTGGTTGCATTACTCAAAACACTACTGCTGTTTGCTGGCTGCCCCGCCAGACTCCATGCATAAGTTAACGTATCACCATCGGCATCACTCGAAGCACTACCATCCAGACTGACCGCACTGCCCGTACTGACATTTTGATCTACACCCGCATTCGCGATGGGCGCTCTATTTGTTGTCGAATTTGAACTACTGTCACTTCCGCCACAGGCACTAAGCGTCAGTGCGCCTGCTATTGTCGCCACCAATAGCAACGGGCGAAGCGTATTCGGTGGGTTAATTATATTCATGAATTGAGTATCTCCGAATGATGAATTAAAGAACTGTCCACAGTAATTCCATGGAAAACAGGATGCTTTTCCTGACAAGTCCTAAGTAAAAAAACTGATGATAAATTAGTCGCAAAGCTAGCAGCACAATGTGCAGTGAATGTGGAGAAAAGTAAATACTGTGCATACTTTAATCGCAAAAATTTATACTGCAAGACAGTTCAAAATACTTTTTTGGTGATCGGCTTTTGCCAATGACAATGATAAGCTAAGCCCCCCATAATCAATGAAAGACCGAACCAATCAATGGCTGCATTTAACCCTGATGAACACCCACATCGTCGTTACAACCCTTTGAACGGTGAATGGGTACTGGTTTCTCCGCAACGTGGCAAACGCCCCTGGCAGGGACAGGCAGAAAAAAACGAGCAACAACAACGACCAACACACGATGCGGGCTGCTATCTGTGTCCACGCAATGAACGCATGGGCGGCCAGCAAAATCCTGATTATCAGGGCACCCACGTCTTTCATAATGACTTCCCGGCCCTCTTAACAGACACACCCATAGCCGAAAACAACGAACACCCCCTGCTCCGCAATCAAAGTGCGCGTGGTTTAAGTCGAGTGATCTGTTATTCACATGACCACAGCCTCACCCTGCCAGAGCTTTCTGAGGTGCAGATTAACGGGATTATCAGCACATGGGCCGAACAGACTGCGGAACTTGGAAAAGACTACCGCTGGGTACAGGTATTCGAGAATAAAGGTGCCATGATGGGCTGCTCACAACCCCATCCGCATGGCCAGATCTGGGCCAGTGATTTTCTACCGAATGAAATCACCCGTAAAAACCAGCATCTCAGCCAATACTGGCAAGAACAACGCAGTAATCTACTGCTCGACTATGCACGCATGGAAGCAGATTCAGGTGAGCGTGTCGTGGTGAAAACCAAACATTGGCTTGCGGTAGTGCCTTACTGGGCGATGTGGCCTTTTGAAACCTTATTATTGCCCCTGAGTCCCGTTTCCCGCTTTGATACACTAAGTAGTGAACAACGTGAAGATTTAGCCGATGCTTTAAAACAGCTGACTACACGTTATGACAACCTGTTTGAAACCAGCTTCCCGTATTCAATGGGCTGGCACTACGCACCTTATGGCTGTGATCCGGAAACACTGGATTATTGGCAGTTGCATGCTGTGTTTTATCCGCCATTGCTTCGTTCTGCGACAGTGCGGAAATTTATGGTTGGCTATGAAATGCTGGCTGAGGCGCAGCGTGACTTAACGCCGGAACAGGCGGCGGAACGTTTGCGGGCTGTTAGTGATCGGCATTATTTAGATAAATGACACCCGAGAATACTTTTAATGAGCGAAAATAATATGCCGGATCGTTTCCAATCCCTTGAAACTATATTCAAACAAACCTTCAACACACCCGCCACCCATCGCTTCGCGGCACCCGGACGGGTTAACCTAATCGGTGAACACACCGACTATAATGATGGTTTCGTTTTACCCTGCGCAATCGACCGTCACACACTGGCGGTTGTAAAACCACGCGAAGACAGCACAGTGCGCATCGTTGCCGCAGATTATGACCGGCAAATCGATGAATTCAATATCGATATTCCCATTGAGCACTCTGAGCAAAAACCCTGGGCCAATTACATTCGGGGTGTGATCGATGTTTTACTAAAGCGTGGCTATAAACTTAGAGGTATGGATCTGGCCATCAGCGGCAATATCCCACAAGGTGCAGGATTAAGTTCTTCTGCCTCACTGGAAGTGCTCATCGCCCAATGCTTCAATACAATTTATGATCTTGGCATTTCGCGCGCTGATATGGCATTAATCGGCCAGCAAGCAGAAAACGACTTTGTCGGCTGCATGTGTGGGATCATGGATCAGCTCATCAGCGCCAGTGGTGAAGCCGGGCATGCCTTACTGATTGATTGCCGTAGTCTGGAGACCCGTTCGGTTTCTATACCTGATGGCCTGAATATTCTGATTATTGATTCTAATAAACCCCGTGGCCTGGTTGAAAGCGAATACAACACCCGACGTCAGCAATGTGAGGCAGCAGCAGCTTACTTCGGCGTAAAAGCATTACGTGATCTCGATATAGCAACTTTAGAAGCCGCACAGGATTTAGACACATTAGTCAGCAAACGCGCCCGTCATGTGATCAGCGAAAATGCACGAACGCTCGAAGCTGCTGAGGCGTTGGCCAGTGATGACATCCCCCGTTTATCAAAGCTTATGGCGGATTCCCACCGCTCAATGCGTGATGAATTTGAGATCACAGTACCGGAGATTGATTGGCTGGTCGCCACTATCAATGATTACTTAGGTGAACGTGGTGGTGTGCGCATGACAGGAGGTGGCTTTGGTGGCTGCATTATTTCACTGGTGCCTGATGAGGCTATCGAGGCAATACAGCAAGTCATTAATAACGGTTACAGCAAAGCCTTTAACCGACAAGCTACGTTTCATCTTTGCCGGGCTGGTGAGGGTGTAGGTATCTATGAAGATCTACAGAAGTAATTCAGCCCGAATGCAAGCAATCTAGTTGTTCTTGAATGTGCTTTCTAAATCTCTGAAGCTGCATGAAAACTTAATTGACAGTTTTTTGCATACGGATGCAAAAACTACTTGCGTTGATAATACCTTTGCCCGTATTGTCTTATAATTGATTGAAAATACCTTACCACGGGCCTATAAGGGTGCAGACGAAAAATGGCTGAAATCGAGCTACGCAATCTCTGTAAACGTTGGGGTGATTTTGTTGGTGTCGACAATTTCAACCTAACCATTGCTGACCGAGAGTTTTTGGTTTTACTTGGGCCTTCCGGCTGCGGTAAAACCACCACCATGCGCATGATCGCAGGCCTTGAAGATGTCACATCCGGTGAGATCATAGTGGATGGCAAACTCGTCAACGACCTGGACCCCAAGGATCGTGATGTCGCGATGGTGTTTCAGTCCTATGCGCTTTATCCCAATATGAATGTCTACGAAAATATTCGTTTCCCACTCAAAGTACGCAAGATCGATCCTGCCATCCATGATGAGCGGGTTAAACGCGCTTCGAAAATGGTGGAACTGGATGATTTTCTACACCGCAAACCTGCTGAATTATCCGGTGGCCAGCGCCAACGTGTGGCACTGGCACGAGCAGTGGTGCGTGAACCCAATGTGTTCTTAATGGATGAACCACTGTCTAATCTTGATGCCAAATTACGGGTATCTACACGGGCACAAATCAAGAATCTTAGCCATGAATTGGCGGTTACCACGATTTACGTGACCCACGATCAGATTGAAGCCATGACATTGGCAGACCGGGTCGTTGTAATGAAAGCTGGAGTGGTACAGCAGACAGGCACGCCGACGGAAATTTATGACTCCCCGGCCAATGCTTTTGTGGCCAGTTTCATTGGCTCACCTGCGATGAATCTGATTGATGGTAGAGTAGAAAATGGTGTCTTTAAAGCACAGAACACAGAAGTGAGTGGCATTGATGCTAAAGATGGCCCGCTAACACTTGGCTTTCGTGCCGAAGATGTGGGGTTGGCAGCTTCCGGAGCGCGCGGGCAGATCAATGCACCCGTTTATGCTATGGAACTATTGGGTGATGCTACGATGATTTCTGTGCGTATTGACGGCGTACTGGTTTCGGTCAAAGCCGACAAACTCTTTCGGACACAGATAGGCGATCCGGTATCAATCGCTATTGATAAACAATTCTGTCATTACTTTGATACAGAATCAGGCGCTCGTCTGTAAGGTAATTATGAAATGCATTTAAAACTATGAAAGCTAGCTTCATTCCCTATAAATGGGTATGACTTTCACAACAATTAAGACTTTAAATATGGGTGAGGCCGCAGAGGCAACACCAGTTTCAAACTGAGGAGAAAAACATGCTTCTGAAAAAACTGACACTTGCAGCTGCCATTGCTATCAGCGCGAATGCTGCCTACGCTGGCTGTGATATTAAATCCGGCAAGGTGAGCATCGTCGGGAATGAATTCCCGGCAATCCACACCGTTGCTAACAACGCTAAGAAGTGTGCTGGTGATGGCGTTACGGTTGAAGCGAACCTGACTGCTGATCACCAGAAAATCAATCTGGCAGGTATGCAGGGTAATCCGGCAGAGTACACTTCTGCAATCGTCGCAAACTCTTCTATCGTTGCGCTGATGAACGAAGATGTTATCCGCCCTCTGGATGACCTGATTGCCAAACACGGTGAAGGTATTCCAAAAGGCAACCTGATAACTGTCAACGGCAAAGTGATGGCCGTTGCTTTTATGGCGAACGCGCAAACACTGGCTTACCGTAAAGACGTCTTGGAAAAAGTGGGCGCTGAAGTGCCTAAAACTTATGAAGAATTATTAGCAGTTGCTGAAAAAATTCGTGCAGAAGGTATCAGCAAAAACCCTGTAGGCGGCGCGTTTAAAGCAGGCTGGAACCTGGCTCAGGAATTCACTAATATGTACATTGGTTATGGCGGTGAGTTCTACAAAGAAGGCACTGCTGAAGTAACTATCAACAATGAACAAGGTGTTGCTACCTTAGAAATGATGAAGAAGCTGGCTGGGTACATGAACCCCGATTACCTGACGCATGATTCCAACGCGACCGGCGCTGAAATGGAAGCCGGCAACGTTGTTCTGATGAACATGTGGGGTTCCCGCATGGGCAAGTTGATGGACGAAGAAGGTGCTGAGAAAGAAGTTTACAGCAACATTACTGTAGGCGGCCCACTGACGGTTGGTGGTGGCGACAAGCCAGCGACTACATTGTGGTGGGATGGCTGGACAGTCGCTAAGAATATTTCTGATGAAGATGCTGAAGCGACGTTCCTGGCAATGAAGAACGGTGTTAGCCCTGCCATTCTGGATGACAAATCTATGTCAGAAGCAGTATGGATGATCGAAGGTTATAAGCCTGCACCGGTTAATGATGGTGTATTCGCTGCTATTAATGCGGGTTCTACGCCATACCCAATGCTGCCATACCATGGCCTGTTACACACTGCTTTAGGTGATAATCTGGCTGACTTCCTGCAAGGTAAGGAAAGCGCTGAGCAAGCGTTGAAAGATGCTGAAGCCGCTTACAATACCGCAGCAAAAGAAAAGGGTTTTCTTTAAGAAACCACTCTTCAACCTGCTAAACATTTGATTTGGCAGATTGAAGTAGTTGTGCTCACACCTTCGTGCTTTGCCGGGGGTGTGAGATCTCAAGAATAAATCGTTCTTCAAACACCGACAAACCGTTCCCGGATTCCAACGACTATGAAACACAAGACTTTCTTTTGGTTTGTGCTTCCCTCAGCACTAGCCATGCTGCTATTCATTTTGGTACCGATTATTTCGGTGCTAGTGCAGTCTGTCCACGTTGCCCATGAACAGGTTATCGTGGAATCTGAAAACTGCGGCGTGTTTGGCTGCACGAAATCTACCACCGTTGACCAGGAAGCAACAAGAGAACTTCGGGATGCAGAACCGTTGGGGCGCTTTTCGGGTTTAGATACTTATTTTGACCGCAATCACCTAGCTTCCGAGGAATTCAAAACGGCCTGGGCTGAGTCAGAAGGCTTGGGAGAATTCTGGGATAAGCTGTTTAATCTGCCGTTCTACAAGGCACTATCATTTACCCTCACCTACACCTTTGTCGTCACACCGCTGGTCATTATCTTTGGCTTCATTATTGCGGTGGCGGTTAACAATGCTACTAAGGCCATTCGTGGCCCACTCATATTCTTTTCTTTATTGCCATTCATCATTCCCCCTCTGGTTGGCTCACTGGTTATTTTCTGGATGGTGGATGCACGCGGCATATTCGGGAATGCGCTGCAGTACCTGACAAGTGATCCCAACTTGTCGGTAAAAGCCTCAACCCCCCTCACCTGGATTATGCTAATGGTTTACGGAGTTTGGCACTCCGCCCCCTTTGCTTTCATTGTGTATTACGCGGGTCTGCAAACCGTCAACAATGACACGCTGGAAGCCGCGATGATTGATGGTGCCAGTCGCTGGGAACGCATTCGCTATGTCGTCATTCCACACCTCTTGCCGCTGACCACTTTCATTGCGCTGATGCAGCTGATGGATAACTTCCGCGTGTTTGAACCTATCGTCAGTTTCAGCGCAGAGGCGCATGCCACTTCATTATCATCGATAATCTACAGCGACCTCTATGGCGAGACACAACGACTGAACTCAGCCGCCGTTACTTCGGTACTGACCATTATTGGTGTCGCCATTTTATTAACGCCAGTGTTGATTCGCACCTGGCGTGATTTCACCCGCAAGCAGGGCTAGAAAAATGGTACAGGCACAAAAAAGATCCACAGCACTCAATATCTTACTCATTGCAGTGCTGGTTATTTGGATGATACTGGCAGCATTCCCCTTCCTATGGACACTATGGGGTTCATTTAAAGTTGAAGGTGACTTTTTCTCAAAAGCGGATTGGTTCAATGCCCTAACCGGCCCACTGACTCAGGCTGAAACCGACGGTAACTTTACCGGACTGGGCTACCATGGTGCGTGGATTACCGAAGCGTTCGGCTTAGCAGTATGGAATAGCGCATTGGTTTGCCTGTTTGTAGTCACCATCTCCCTGACGCTTGGCACATTGGGCGGCTATGCTTTATCACGCTCTACTTACCGCTATGCCTTCTGGTTTTTGATTATTGCACTGATCTTCCGCGCCATGCCGCCGATCACGCTGGTTGCAGGCTATATGCCGGTGTTCTTTGAATGGAATTTGTGGGGGCACTTATCGACCACCATTTTAGTATTAGTCGCAATCAACCAGCCGTTTACCTTATGGATGCTGCATTCATTCTTCAAGAATATTCCTTCTGATTTGGATGAAAGCGCCATGGTTGATGGCTGCAATCGCTTCCAGGCCTTCCGCCACGTTATTGTGCCGGTGATGTGGCCGGGCGTAATTACCACTGGTTTATTCTCTTTCCTACTGGCTTATAACGACTTTGCGGTCACCGCCTTGTTGCTCGAGAAAGACAACCAAACCATGATTCCAAAGATTGCCAGCTTCCTGGGTACGACTCAGACTAAGGGTAACGTGATGTTTGCGGTGGCGGCGGTAGTTTCAGCGACTGCACCGTTGTTTGTGATGATTATGGTGTTCCAGCGCCAGATTGTTTCTGGTCTGACGGCTGGGGCGGTTAAGGGGTAAAACGCCTTCTCTTAATTCTTACAGGTAAAACAAAAGGCTTTGAGCATGCCAGAAATATCAACCAACAAAGCGGTTCTAAAGAACTATGTTGAAGCAAGCCGGTTTACAGATGTAGCTGGCCTGAAAACTGCTGCCAACCAATTTTTCGCCGAAGATGCACAAATCAATATGGTGCATCCGCTTAATGAGCTCAACGGCGTAGCAGAATATCAACACAGCTTCCTCGAGGGCCTGGCAGCGGCATTCGAGCACCTCTGCCGCTATGATTATATGGCCTTTGCTGGTCAGAGTGATGGTAATGACTGGGTGACCTGTACCGGTTATTACTCCGGGCATTTTGCACGCCACTGGTTAGGTATTCAGCCAACGGGGGCAATGGCCAATCTACGCTTTGGAGAGTTTCACCGAATGCAGGACGGTCAGGCCGTCGAGAGTTACATCTATCTCGACATACCGGAGCTAATGATTGCGGCCAATCAATGGCCGATCAAAGACAGCCCCGGAAACGACAGAGGGTTTACCGATCTGCAAGGCCCTTTTACTCAGGATGGCCTGCAATGGCACAGCAATGACCTGGAGCGCAGTGCCTCCTCCTATAAAATGGTTTACCAGCATGCTAAACAGCCTGGCAACTGAAGATGAGGCCTGGCGTCCTTACTGGCATAAGGATATGCGCTGGTACGGCCCAGCAGCTTTTGGGAGCTTTGCAGGGCTTGAGAATTTTTGCAGGTTTTCAGCGGCCATTTGAACAAACTTTTTCTGAATGGATCGGAGGTTCGGTTCCCGGCAGTCAGACCCGTCATTTCACCCGTTTTGCTGATGGTGATTATATTTGCTCCGGCGGCTGGCCTTCGCTTAATGCTGTACAGATCAAACCTTTCCTTGGCCAACCGGCTGAGGGTAAACGCCTGTTTATGCGCGTTTGCGACTGGTGGCGGCGTGAAGATGATTTGCTGCTGGAAAAACTGGATATTTGTTGATATTCCACATGTGCTGCTACAGATGGGTTACGACATATTTGGCCAACTGTCAGATAAGGAAAAGGAATAACACCGCAACTATCATCACTCGTCTTTACATGCACTTATTTATTTGCCAGATCAAACTATTCCAAACAGGAATCATAGCTATTCAAAACCCCTCCTTTAATTCCATTTCCACAAGCGCCATTATCTAACTTTAGCACAATGACCAATGGATCTTGAGAGCGTTTGTATGAGCAAATTTTCCTACCCTCGTTATGAACCCCAAAAGGGTTACATGACCGAACAAATCCGACAGCAATACATTAATAAAGCCGTCGCGAAGAAAACGCTGCCGGAAAATGCCCATAGGATGGCACAGATCATTTCTCTGGAAGCATCGAATGACCTAAGTAAGCCCATTCAGTTCTGGCAGTTGTACTCTGTGCTTGGGCAAGAGCGTATCGTAAGGATCGTTACGAATTTCTATGAGCGGGTGTATGCCGATGAACACTGGTTTCGCTCTGTATTTGCCAGGCTCGGTGGCATAAATCAGCATATTAATGCGCAATCAGCCATGTGGATTGATGTATTGGGCGGTGGGCATGCTTATCATGGCGGTGAGTTCCGGCTCAGCTTCCATCATTCACACAATGCGATGCAGTTGATGAATGATAAAGGTGCTCAACGCTGGGTAAAACTGATGGTGGAAACACTGAACGACCCATCGCTTGATATGACGGATGACCCTCGGGTAAGACCCGCACTTAATACTTTTTTAACGCACTTTCTAGGGAAATATGCTGAGGAGTTCGGGTTTGATAACTGCGCGGCTTTTGGCGGTATTAATTCTCCGGTGAAACGACGGATTAATTTTCTGAATATGTCTGAGGCTGCGATTAAGGCGTTGCCGGAGAACACATTGAGGGAAGAGCTGGTTGCACGCGGGGTTGATCTTGCCGGAGATGCTGACAAGGCAACATTGGTGAATAAGGCATTGATGTTGTAGCTTCAAAAACGCCCCTTTAGTCATGTACCAAAGGGGCTTTTATACTAGCATCCCGCCAGAAATAACATCTTAGCTGGCATTAAATCCGCGCATCAATCTCACATACCGCGTCGTTGTTTGCATTTACTTTGCGCCACTGGCCCGTCCAACGCGCCTTATTATTAGCTGCGACTACCGGGCACTTACGGTTAGCCTGTGCCTGATCCCAGATACCGCCCGCCGCCACTTCACGAATAGTCGATGAGTAAGGACGAACCGGCTGCGTTTGCGTTGTACTGGTGGGTACTACAACACTGATTTCACACACTGAAATATGGCCGGGGCCGGTCTTTGTCCAGTTGCCTGTCCACTTTGCTTTGTTGTTAGCTGCAACCACAGGACACTTGTCTTTAGCTTGATTATCATCCCAGATAGACCCTGCTGTGACGTTGCGGGTACGCGTATTGCTCACTGCCTGAACAGGTGCCTGGGATACGGTGTTATTGCTCCACTTATTAGACCTTACTTCACAGACTGACTCATTACCCGGCCCCGTTTTAGTCCAAATACCCGTCCAGCTTCCCTTAGCATTTTTGGCCACTACCGGGCATTTACGACCGGCATGTGCATGATCCCAGATTGCACCCGCTTTCACATTACGGGCACCTTGAGACTGAGCAGCTGCAGGCAATTGCTTGACGGGTGCAGTCTGATGAGTTGTTGTATCTGCCGACTGATGCGTAGCTGCAACTTTAATCATACAAATACTGGCTTTATCACTCTTACGTGAATCCCGCCAGATGCCCGTCCAACGACCGTTATTTTTCTTAGCTAACTGATTACAATGCAATTTGGCATGCGCATCGTTCCAGATTTTTTCGGTTTTAAAGCGCTTCACCACCGTTGCTGGTAGCGATTTGACCTTCACCATGCAAACTGACTTGCCAAAATTATTCGGATCGTTTTTCCAGCTACCTGTCCATGAACCTCCGTTTTCCCGGGCAATACGCGTGCATTGCTGTTTTGCCTGCGTGTTGTTCCAGATACTGCCAGCACTCACTGCCTTCACTACAAACGCTGGCTTAGCTGCCACTTTTAATTGGCACTGCGCTTTCGTATCAACGCTATGTTTCTTCCAAATACCTGTCCACGTAGCATCTCTGTGAATAGCTAAAGCACGACAGCGTTCATCGGCATGAGCCTGACTCCACAGACGTCCGGCATCAACCATTTCCAGACCAGCGCCCAGCTGTTTGGGTGTGGCTTGCTTAGTCGCGGTGATAGGTTTGTCGCACGACACCACCCGGTGTAGCGACAATACCCGGAGTTGTTGTATATGTAGAGCCCCGCTTCGGGACATCGATAAAACACACACCGGTTTTATCTTTGCCGGAACGCTCTGACTTAACCACGCTCCCACCACGTTTGGTAGCAATTTCATTACAGGTTAAGCGCAAAAAAAACGGATTCAGCGTAGGGCCGACACCGATTTTTATCACTTCCGACGACGCGGCACCCGCGGCTAGAATCGTCGAGGCAGCCATAACGGCCAGTACAAATGACTTCATGAGTAACTCCCCTTTTTTATATTAGTTGTATTCAAAGACCTGAACAGAAAGGTGCTTCAGTAGCGGCAAAGTATAACTTAAACTTACAGGGATGCATGTGCCACACTGATAGGCTTATACGCCGCCCTGCCATTCTTCGCGTCTTCAATTAAAGTAGAGGCAATATTTTGTTGAAATAATTTCAACATTCAATTGATAAAGTTGAAATTGTAGTTAGCCACACCACAACCGACAATGCTCTGCCAATCGTTGACTCGCAGAGAACCGTTTATGAATGCCCGCGCAAAAACTCGTCCTACCTTAACATCAACCATCGAACAAGCACTCCAGCAACGTATTCTAATTCTCGATGGCGCGATGGGCACCATGATCCAGCAGCATCAACTTGAAGAGTCCGATTACCGCGGCGAGCGTTTTGCGGACTGGCCCAGTGATTTGCGCGGCAATAACGACTTATTGAGCCTTACCCAACCAAAGATCATTAGTGATATTCACCACGCTTATCTGGAAGCAGGCGCAGATATTATCGAAACCAATACCTTTAACGCCACGCAAATCGCCATGGCCGATTATGGTATGGAAGCACTCGCAGTAGAAATTTGTGAGGTATCAGCACAACTCGCCCGCAATGCTGCTGATGCATATACGGCACAAACACCAGAGCGGCCACGCTATGTCGCTGGCGTAATCGGCCCCACTAACCGCACCGCTAGTTTATCACCGGACGTTAATGATCCTGGCTTCCGCAATACCAGCTTTGATGAATTGGTAGCAGCTTATACCGAGGCTTGTCTGGCGTTAATGCGCGGCGGCGCTGATCTGATTCTCATCGAAACCATTTTCGACACACTGAATGCCAAAGCCGCCATTTTTGCGGTGGAAGAAGCCTTTCAGCAGCAGGGTAAACGTCTGCCGATTATGATCTCCGGCACGATTACCGATGCCTCCGGCCGTACCCTGTCGGGGCAAACCACTGAAGCTTTCTGGAATGCAGTCTGCCATGCCAAACCGCTATCAATCGGTTTGAACTGCGCGCTTGGCCCAACCGAGTTACGTCAGTACGTCGCCGAATTATCACGGATCGCCAATACCTTTGTTTCAGCCCACCCTAATGCCGGTCTGCCTAATGCCTTTGGAGCTTACGATGAAACACCGCAGCAAATGGCTGAACATGTGCTGGAATGGGCGCAAAGTGGCTTTATTAATATCATCGGTGGTTGTTGTGGTACAACGCCGGAGCATATTAAAGCGATGCGCACCTCAGTAAAATCACTCCCGCCACGTGCTATCCCCTCCCTACCCGTTGCCTGTCGCCTTTCCGGGTTGGAGCCACTGACCATTGACGAAAACTCCCTGTTTGTGAATGTTGGCGAACGCACCAACGTCACGGGGTCAGCCGTGTTCAAACGTATGATCGTCGAGGAGGATTACGATGCGGCCCTGAGTGTGGCTTTACAGCAGGTAGAAAATGGTGCGCAGATCATCGATATCAATATGGACGAAGGTTTGCTGGATTCTCCGGTGGTCATGCAACGCTTTCTTAACTTGATCGCGGCGGAACCGGATATTTCACGTGTGCCGGTGATGCTGGATTCTTCGCGTTGGGATGTTATCGAGGCTGGTTTAAAGTGCGTACAGGGTAAGTGCGTGGTGAATTCGATTAGCATGAAAGAAGGTGAAGCTGAGTTTATCCGCCATGCCCAATTGTGCCTGCGTTATGGGGCTGCGGTAGTTGTCATGGCTTTTGATGAAGATGGCCAGGCCGATACCATCGAACGCAAAGTGGCAATCTGTACACGTGCTTATCGCTTATTAGTCGATGAGGTGGGCTTTCCGCCACAGGATATTATTTTCGACCCGAATATCTTCGCCATAGCGACCGGTATGGAAGAACATAATAACTACGGACTAGCCTTTATTGAAGCAACCCGACAGATCAAACAAAACCTGCCACATGCCATGGTGTCAGGCGGTTTATCCAATGTGTCCTTCTCATTCCGGGGCAATAATCCGGTGCGCGAAGCAATTCATGCCGTGTTTTTATACCATGCTATTCAGGCCGGTATGGACATGGGTATTGTCAACGCCGGGCAGTTGGCGATTTATGAAGATATCCCCTTAGCGCTGCGTGATGCGGTGGAAGATGTGGTGCTGAATCGCGATGCGGCGGCGACAGAAAATTTACTGGCCATGGCCGATACGTTTCGGGGTGATGGTAAAACTGCTGAGAAACAGGATGAAGCCTGGCGCTTATTAGCGGTGAACAAACGACTGGAACATGCCTTGGTAAAAGGGATTACTGAGTATATTGTTGCAGATACAGCTGAGGCTTTAGCAGCGGTGGACCGGCCATTGGAACTGATTGAAGGACCATTGATGTCGGGTATGAATGTGGTCGGCGACCTGTTTGGTGCCGGAAAAATGTTCCTGCCGCAGGTGGTGAAATCAGCGCGGGTGATGAAGAAGGCAGTAGCCTATCTGGAACCATTCATGGAAGCAGAGAAAGCGGGGGTCGATATAAGCAATGGCCGGATTATCATGGCCACAGCAAAAGGCGATGTTCATGATATTGGCAAGAATATCGTCGGCGTGGTTTTGCAGTGTAATGGTTATGAAGTGATTGACCTCGGCGTTATGGTGGCCGCAGAAACCATTTTTGCAGCAGCGCGCGAACACAAGGCGGATGTGATTGGCATTTCCGGGCTGATTACACCCTCGCTGGAGGAAATGAGCCACGTCGCCAAAGAGATGCAGCGTCAGGGTTTTGATATTCCACTGCTGATTGGTGGCGCGACCACCTCGAAAATGCATACTGCCGTGAAAATTGCGCCGCATTACCAACAGCCCGTGGTGTATGTAGCGGATGCTTCTCGTTGTGTGGGCGTAGTGAATCAACTGTTAAGTGATACCTTACGCGAACCATTCCTACAGACCGTCAACACCGAGTACGATCAATACCGCGAGCGCTTTAACGCCCGATTAAATAAACAGGAATGGCTGCGGCTTGAGATAGCCCGCGCCAATAAGCTGGAAACAGATTGGCCGCATTATGAGGTGACGGCACCGACTGTTGAAGGTGTACAGGTACTGAAGAAATTCGATCTGCGTATTCTGGCTGAGCTGATTGACTGGACGCCGTTTTTCCATACCTGGCAGCTTCGTAAGAAGTACCCGGAAATCCTCGAAGATGAAACGCTGGGTGAGGAAGCCACTAAACTATTTGCCGATGCTCAGGCGATGATTGAACGGTTTATCGAAAACGATACGGTACAGGCCCATGCGGTGTTTGGTATCTTCCCGGCCAATACCGTGGCGGAGGATGATATTGAAATTTACACGGATGACACGCGCTCTCAGGTATTCGACACGTTGGTGGGTTTACGTCAGCAAACCGTACATGCAGCAGATCGCCCTAACCTGGCACTGGCTGATTTTATTGCGCCCCGCGATAGCGGGACAGCTGATTACATCGGAGCATTCGCGGTCACCGCAGGCGTTGGGCTTAATAAACTGGTCGCACAGTATGAAGCGGATCATGATGATTACAACAGCATCATGGCCAAAGCAGTCGCAGATCGTTTTGCGGAGGCTTTTGCTGAATTCCTGCACAGGGAAGTACGTACCCGTTACTGGCCTTATGTTGCGGATGAAGATTTATCCCATGAAGCACTGGTTAAAGAGCAATATCGGGGTATCCGCCCTGCTCCGGGTTATCCGGCTAACCCCGATCATACCCAGAAGGACGTTATCTGGGATCTGTTAAAGCCAGCTGAAACAGTGGGCATCGAATTAACAGAAAGCCGGGCGATGTTACCAGCAGCCTCCGTGAGCGGCTGGTATTTCTCACACCCTGAGGCACGTTATTTTGCGGTGGGCAAACTGGATCGTGACCAAGTGGTGGATTATGCGGCGCGTAAAGGTGTGAGTGTGGAACAGGCTGAGCGGTGGTTGGCTCCTAATTTGGGGTATGCGTAGAAACTGTACGATTAAGACTGTTAAACCCCTCCCCGGCCCTCCCCTTGTCAAGGGAGGGCGTTTTGCCTTTGTACTTAAGACAATCACGATTAACCTTTTAGGATCTGCCTCGAATTAAGATTCCAAGTTCGACGCCGTTTGAATTCGCCCCCACCGCTTTAGCGCTTTATACTGTAAACCTCATACAAATACTCAAAAACCAAAGGACTGCAATGAGCGACAGCAACTACACCCTGCCCAAAGTCTGGACATGGGATAAAGATAACGGCGGCGAATGGGCCAGTGTGAATCGCCCGATTGCCGGAGCGACACATGAGAAAACACTGCCTTTGGGTGATAAGCCTATGCAACTCTACTCATTAGGCACACCCAATGGCATTAAGATTACCGTGATGCTGGAAGAACTACTGGCATTAGGTAAAACAGGTGCCGGGTATGATCGACATATCATAGACATAGGCAAGGGTGAGCAATTCGGTTCCGACTTCGTGAAGCTCAACCCCAACTCGAAAATCCCCACATTATTAGACACGAGCAAAACACCTTCACAGCCAGTGTTTGAGTCCTGCGCCATTCTGTATTACCTCGCGGAGAAATTTGGTGAATTTTTACCGGAAGATGCTACCGAGCGTATGGAATGCCTGTCCTGGTTATTCTGGCAGGAAAGCAGCGCATCATTTTTAGGCGGTGGCTTTGGCCATTTCTACAGTTACGCACCCTACCCCATGGAATACCCGATTAATCGGTATGCCATGGAAACCAAACGCCAATTGGATGTATTAGATCAGCATTTAGCCGAGCGTGAATACATGTGTGCCAGTGGCTACTCCATCGCTGATATTGCGATTTGGCCATGGTACGGGCGACTCGCGATGGGTGAAGGTTATAAAGGTGCCGCAGAGTTTCTGGATACTGCGTCTTATAAGCATGTACTGCGCTGGGCACACGCAATTGACGAACGTGCGGCAGTGAAACAAGGCTTAGCCAATAAATAGTCCACAGCTCAATTAAAAATGCCCGACATCCCACGATTAGGAGGCCGGGCATTTTCGAAGAAGCAATAACAAAGAAAAGTCTAGCGAACCAAACTAATCACTGAGTTTTCAGTCGCCATATCATTAGGCACATATGCATCAGCTTCCCAATCATTTTCCCACTGGGCATTATCCAGCAAATAACGGAACTCATAGCTGTCACGCTCAGTTGATAATTCCAGTGTGCAGGTGAAATCACCATTTTTCAGCGATTTCATCGGCGTAGCATCCGTTTGCCATTCGTTGAAATCGCCCACCACGTGAATAGTTTTCGAGTCTCCGGCAGCTTCTTTAGTCACGCGTAAAGCCACTTTACAAACAGGGCGTGATTTCAAGTATTGTTTTTTAATACTCATTAATTGGGTTTCCTACCACAAATATAAAATGCGTGAATCGTATAATATCTGCGGATTATTTGCCACGGCATTAATCTGTCATTGTATCAGCCAGCAATCACCCCGCATTCCTTATCCCGGCAATGGGTAGAAACCCCTGATCCGGGTGCGGCCATCTGTGAGGCAGCTTCATGACCCGGTTCATCATCATGTGATTTTCGCTACGATAGCGGCGCATTTAGTTTAGCGTTTAACCCGAATCATGTCCTGAGTGGGGATACCATCAGTAGGTACTTTCGACAACCGACGCGTGCTCCAGTGGCTGCGCCATCTATTTCTCAAATAAACGGCCACGATTAACTGTTAGCACATCAACAACATCATCCAGCATATCCTCATCTGCGGTAGAGCTGGCAACCACAACAGCATCCATGCAAATGGTCTCGAGTTCCGTGTCAAAGATCAGTCCTTTAGCCACTTCCGGTTCTTCAAAACGGTAGATAGACCGACCCAGCTCAGGGTGTTTGTCATTTAAGTCCCAATCATTGATATCAATCAATTTCAACTTATCATTGGCCAGAACAGTTTTTAAATAGCGTTGATCCAGGTTATCAGGGTTGCTGACCCACAAGAATGCATTCACTTCGCCGTCGGGGTTGTCGGCTATCTGATTAAGTACCTGTAAGCCACCCTTGAAATAGGTATTACCCTCAGTGAAATCCGGCTCCAGCTCCTGCATATACGACCAGGTCACTGCTGAACCCGAACCGCGTTTTTGTACACCAATTTTTGCAACGCTGCTTTGCAGGTCGCCCTCGTCGTCCACCGGGCCATCGCTATTCACCGCGACATAAACACATTCACTGTAGAGACTGCCCAATACTTTGAGGCTGCCCGCCTTTTCCGGATTTCGGTTCATCCACCACGCCAGTGCATCTAACTGAGCAAAGCCAAGTGCCGCTTCGCCACCGGATACACGCTCGATGTTTTCGACGGAGCCTTTGCTTTTGACTGACTTGGCGGAGTAGTCGTACTCAACCAAAATATCAGCCAGCTTAGCGCCCGTCTCAAAGTAAGAACCTCCACGACCACCCGTAGAGATAACAACATCTTCAGCGAAGACAGGCAGCGACACGGCCACGAGAAGCAGCGCAGAAACCAGTTTTTTCATGCAAACACACCTTTGTAACTTGTGAGAAAAGAGCAAGTTATAAAGATATGGCCAATAACCCGGATTTCAATGATCGATTCGTATGTACAGCGGGGACTTTTGAAAGCAAATACTTCCGGGCTATTTACTTATTGAGCGAAAAGCAGTCATTAGCACAGTTATCTTTAAGTTTATCGCGTTTAGCAGTTGCACGTTTGTCCAATCACGCTGCTTATTAAATACTGCCGGAAGAAGCTTCTCCCCCACGAGAAAAACGAACCTCTATCGAGGAATAAATCATTTCAATCAGGATAATGAAAGGACTTATTCATGAACTTCCGGCCTGCCAGCGCAATACCTAACTGCGAAACAGATGGAACCCCACACCAAAACCACAGGTACTCACAATGAACAAGGTAACTGGCCAGGGCAATCCTGACACCCGATCCGGGAGTGCATCACACACAACCGGCAGGCCATCATTATCCGCATCAGGTACTACTCAGGCCATACGACAATTTAACCTTGAAATGGCCTCCCCTCTTTATCAACTACCTGATAAGGAAACGGAGCAAATGAGGCGTGCTTACATACCTGCCCCGATACGCCCTTTACCTGACTCACACGCCTCCGATCAACGTGCTTCAACGCTGGGGGGGCAGCTGGATAGTCTCGCAACGCCGGGTGATACACCGTTGAAGGGCTTGTCGGGGCTGATAAGTACACTCACTCGCCCTGTTGGTTTGATCGCCGGAGCCGTCAGCCCTTTCCTGAAGTCAATAGGGTTACAAAAAGTCCTGGCAAACTCGATGGTAAAGCTGATCGAATCCCCGCTAAGCAATAGCTTACTGAAGCTAGGAGCAAACATCGCGGGCAAGGCTTTTGGCTTAACCAGCCAGCTATTGGGTGAGAAAACCACTCGCGAGACCACCGGCCAGGTACTGAATTTCATCTCCTCCGAACAAGGTGGAGCCGCCTTCGCAGAACCTGCTCTGCAATCCATGGCCAGTGATCACGGAGCCGGCTGGAAAGGTGCTTTGGATGGCCTGCTGAATGAAAACGCCGGAAGAAACTGGTATTCCACCTTTTTCCTGGGGAACCTGAAAAACCGTACTGATGGAAGTAAGGGGCCGGAATTCTATAAACAGCTGGTGGTTGATACCTGGGATGCGGCACCGGCAGGGCGTGAATTTCTGGCCAGTGTTGGCAGCAGCGCCTTATCCAGAGAAGAAGCGAGCCGTTGGTATGCAGAATACTACTATGATGCTTTGGCTGAGGAATCTGGTAATGGAATAGCGACCAAAGTGGTTGATACACTGGATTACCGTTTTGGCCTTGATGCCCGAAACATAAATACCCTCATTGAAGAAGGTGGTGAACGCGGGGCCGCGTTTGCGCGGGCTTTCCCCGGGATTGCGGCTGATCTGGCGGGTCAGCAAAGCTACGCTTACCAGGATAGCGCGACTCAGAGTTATTTAGATTCCGCTACTGATGACGGAACCGGGTATGGCATTCAAAACCCTGTTACCCGTGGCGGCTTATCGACCGCGAACAGTGCTTTGCCGACCACAGCAGAACTCTCATCATCTACTTCCCACACGCGGGCATACCGTAATGGCAGTAAACCGGCAGCTCCCCTGGCTTCACTCACAAACGCCATTACCGGCTCAACACTGGCTTTGTTAACAGGCCCTCTGGTGACAATCGGGGGCGCGCTATTAGGTAAGGAAGGCATGGGGAAGGTCGTCTCCCATGGTTTTGATCAGATTTTCTCTGGCAAGGGAGGTTCGCTGGCGGGTGCATTCCTTGATGGGGCCTTGTCTGTTCCCGGAGGGAAAAAATCTGTAAACGCTTTGGTAAAAGGTGCCTTATCCAGCACAGCAGGCAGCGCCTGGACAGTGACAGCAATGCAACAGTTTCCTAAAGAACAGGATGGTATTGACTGGTTTAGTGAACTGATCGCCCCATTACAACGTAAACAGCCGGATGGTACTTCTGTATTGGATGACCTGTTACATGACGCACAAAGCGAACCGGCTCTGGGAAATAATCTGCGGGCAGTGTTTGATGAAGCCGCAGAATCCGGCAGCGCACAAAACATGATGCGGTTAGTGGGTCTGGATAAATATGCCGACCAGGTACGTGAACGCTTGCCGGTGGCCTCCCGGTACGCTTATCTGGAAACCGGCCCTCACGGCCATTTGCCATTATCCGACCCCGGGCGGGTCGATGAACTCTTTAATAACTCACTACCTGACAACCCGGCTCTCTTCGATGAAGCGGGTAACCCCACCTCCTTTGCCCGTACCGGTTTGCGTATGTTTGGACATGATTTACTGGATGGCCGGGTGGATGGTGATGTAGCGATGCGCACCCTGTTAAATCCTGAAGGCACAAATAATGCTGATTTCCGCCCATATACTGAAATGGTAAAAAAGTGGGGTGAGCTGGATGTAGAAGATGACGGTCAAATCAATGGCTCTGCTTATATAAGCCTGATTGAACAATACTGGCAACATACCGGTGGACAGGGAAGCTTTCCACTGGATAAAACGCCATTGAGTCCGGCTGCGACAGATGATGCCATATGGCGCACCGATACAGACAAAACCTTTAACTTTGAAACGGCTTCCATCAATCCCGGCACTTATCAGAATCTTGCGGATGCTTATAATTTAAGTCAGGTTGAACTAACAGATATCGTCATCTGGGGGCATCTCATTGCACGCATGCCCGCTGAATCGCAGGCACAGAATCAACAGTTTGATCAGCAAATTCAGGCGGCTTTGAATGAAGAGCGATCAGCCACGTTTGAGCATATATTTATCCGTGATATTCCGGGTGTCAGAGAACGATTCGAAACAATACAGGGTAATTTTGACCTGTTTAACAGGGATGTGATGTCCAGCTTGCAAAAACTATTGGCCTCTCAGTCAAATCGCTAAATCGCTGCTTTAGAGAACAAAGCAGGTATATCTATGACAACTTTGTTATAAATACCTGCTTAACACGATGAGTCACACCACTTCCATCATAAGATTTGATTAACCCAACCGCTTTAGCTGTGCCATACTCTGTATAGATATTTAGCAGAACTATGAGTATTGAATTTGAAGAATTATAAGCTATCTCACTGTTTCTCACCCGCATTCAACCAAGCCGGTTTGTTATTTTTATGGCTGCCCCTGTTATTAGCCAGTAGTGGCGTCTGGGCACATGGTGTTGCTACTGACGACGCCACTTACCTACAACAAATCAGCGGCATGCAGTTACTTCCCTTCATGTATTTGGGCGCCAAGCACATGGTGACGGGTTATGACCACCTGTTGTTTTTGTTGGGCGTGATCTTCTTCCTGTACCGCATGAAGGAAGTCGCACTGTATGTCACCCTGTTTGCCATTGGCCACAGCATCACCCTCTTATATGGCGTACTGAGCGGAACTCACGTTAACCCCTATCTGGTTGACGCCATTATAGGCTTGTCAGTGGTATACAAGGCGCTGGATAACCTCGGTGCTTTTAAACGCTGGTTTGGCGTACAGCCTGATCCGCGTTTGGCCGTACTGATTTTTGGCTTCTTCCATGGCTTCGGCCTGGCCACCAAATTACAGGACTTTACGCTATCAGAAGATGGGCTGGTCGCTAATATACTGGCCTTTAATGTCGGTGTTGAGATCGGTCAGCTACTGGCCTTAGCGGCTATCCTGATTGTCATGGGTTTATGGCGGCGCTCCCCCCGTTTCCCTGACCAGGCCTATGCAGCAAATGTACTGCTAATGATACTTGGATTCATGCTGACCGGTTATCAACTAACCGGCTACTGGATGACATAAAAATAAGTTAAGGACACAATCATGCGTGATATTTCAGACATTAACGGACAGGCATTGCCTTCAGGAAAGAAGCTTGTGTTTTCAACGCTCATCGCCTTGGCCGTGGCAGCATTGTTGCTGGTGACCGCCATTTTACCGGCTGAATACGGTATTGACCCGACGGGCTTAGGCAAACAAATGGGCTTAACCGCCTTACACCAAAATGATAGCTCGGAAGCTATTGAAACGGATGCTGCGACTACTACAAATGAGCCAGCCACAGATACCAATGCAACAGAAAAGGCCAGTGCCCTACTCCCGGCTACAGTCGTTCAGAAACGTGCGGAAAAATGGCGTTCTGATAGCCTGAAGCTCACAATCCCAGTGAATCAGGGTCTGGAAGTCAAAGCGCTGATAAATCAAGGCGAGCGCATGTTGTTTCAGTGGACTGCAACGGGCGGCACGGTTAGTTTCGATATGCATGGCAATGTGTTGGATGCTGATGAAGATGATTTCACTAGCTTCTGGCTAGGGGAAGGTGAAACGCAGGCTGCTGGCAGCTTTGAAGCACCGTTTTCTGGTTTACATGGCTGGTATTGGGAAAATGAGGGTGATCAGACGGTGACTGTTACGCTGGAGACTGAGGGTTATTATAAGGATTTGGTGCCGCAGTGAATGACACTCAACTATTCCTGCTGGATTGAAAGTATAAAAAGGGAGAGGCACTTTTCGTTATTATAGATCGGCCAATGCCATTAGGGTTGGTGATTTTAATAATGACGGAGCCTCGCGATGCAAACACTGCCCCTTTTTATGCTGCTAACAGGCATATTTCTCAGCTCAGCCAACATCGCTCAGGCAGCTAAGCACAACACCCAAAACACCAGCAATATCCAGCTCGGCCCTCGCCCCCTACAACTCATAGACAATATGGATCAAGGCGTATTAAAAAACAGCCTGCTCGCATGCGCGAATAACCCCGTCACCCCCTCATACTTCTCGATCGGCCATCGCGGTGCTCCCATGCAGTACCCCGAACACACCCGCGAGTCCTACCTCGCTGCAGCAAAAATGGGCGCAGGCATTCTCGAATGCGATGTCACCTTCACCAAAGACAAGGAGCTGGTCTGCCGCCACTCGCAATGTGATTTGCATACCACCACCAATATTCTGGAAACCCCTCTGGCAGAAAAATGCAGTAAGGGTTTTAGCCCTGCGAAATTTGATGCAAAAGGCAGGATGACTAAGCCAGCCAAGGCCAAATGCTGTACCAGTGACATTAGCCTGGCCGAGTTCAGGACACTGAATGGCAAAATGGATGAAGCCAATAAATCAGCGAGAACGGTTACAGAATACCTTAGGAATGCGGTTGATTGGCGAAACGATCTTTATGCATCAACGGGCACACAAAAATCGAAACCGGTACGCTAATGACGCATAAAGAAAGCATCGCACTGTTTAAACAACTGGGCACTAAAATGATCCCGGAATTGAAAGCACCGTTGGTAAGCATGCCTTATGGAAAAGGTTTCAGCCAACAGGCTTATGCCCAAAAGATGCTCGATGAATATAAAGCGCTGGACGTTCCAGCCAATGACGTATTCCTGCAATCAACTAACTTCGATGACGTGGAGTACTGGTTGAACAATGAACCTGATTTCGGACGGCAAGCCATTCTCCTCGATACCCTGGTTTACCCCGGAAAAAAGGGGAATTATGGGAAAGCGGTTAGTCGCCTGGAGGATCTGGCAGATAAAGGGCTAAAGTACATCGCACCGCCTATGTTTGCACTGGTCGCCGCAGAGGGCGGTAAAATCGTGCCTTCGGCTTATAGCAAAACCGCTAAAAAGGCCGGACTTAATTTAATGACCTGGACATTGGAACGCTCCGGGCCTTTGTCGGGTGGCGGGGGTTGGTATTACACGGGCATTGAACACCTGACTAATAATGATGGTGATATGTACAACCTGCTCGATGTGCTGGCGCAGGATGTGGGTATCAAGGGCATATTTTCCGACTGGCCTGCGACGACTACTTATTATGCGAATTGTAAGGGTTTGTAGTGAATCCTCTGGCATAAAAACCAGATCAATTCGTTTGCACCGCAAGGACAGGCTGAGGTTGCTATCAATTATGGATTAACGTCATACTAGCGCCACACGGCTTGCCAGAGGATTCACGGCAGGAAACTTTACTGTAGCGATGGCAGGTGATAAATGAGAATTTGTGGTGTCGAGTTAAGTGGTAATGAGGCTATTATTTGCTTGTTCAGCCTGGAAGCTCAGCAGTTCAATTTACCGGATTGCCGGGTACGCAAGCTGACCTTGCCGAAGAAGCATTCACAGCAGGAGCTGCAGAAATTCCAGCTTGATTTTTCCCAGCTGATGACTGATTACAAGGTCGATAAAGTGATTATCAAAGAACGTATGCCCAAAGGGAAATTTGCCGGTGGCGCGATCAGTTTTAAAATGGAAGCAGCGATTCAAGTCATTAAAGGGCTTAATGTCCAACTCATGACCCCAACTGAAATCAAGACAGCGCTATCGGAAAACGCCTTACCGATTATGTTTGCTGATACCGGCCTAAAAGTGTTCCAACAAACCGCTTTCACAACCGCTTACGCAGCACTCATGTCGCAGTAGCATCGGCTCACAAAACTAAGGATTCCACTTTGGCAGCCTTACCAAAGTAGCTGTCCATAGATAATAGGTAGTTTTGATGGTTTCGCGAGCGTATTAGTACTGTTGCCGTCAGAGAATATTGGCTTAGTGCTACTCACCAATTCAGAAGATGCCGCGGACGATCTAACCAGCTCAGCTCACCAAATGTTAGTGGATATACTGAAGGACAGCTCTACTAATTGAGGAACCGCTAATTTGTTACTCCTTCCATGGCTGGTCATTTGAGGGTGATCCACGACATAGATAATGAGGGTAATCATGTTCCTGTGGGGCACCCATCATTGCAACAGCTTTATGGAAAGGGCTATAGTGATCATTCTGAGGAGAATGTTTCGCTGGCCAGAATCAATGACAAACCCGGTCGATGATGGAGTGTACGTCACTATCAAAAAATCCTGCCGCGTTTTGAACATCTGCCGGAAGACAATCAACGCTATATTTTATCAAAAGTTTCGGTGAAACACAGGAGGAGCAACATGAAACTTAAAACTCTGATCAGCGCATTGCTGGTACCGGCAGCACTCGGACTCAGTGCGCCAACATTCGCAGAAGGTACACTTAACGTCACAAACTGGGCGGAGTATATCGGCGAAGACACCATCGCTAACTTCGAAAAGGAATTTGATGTCAAGGTAGTCTACGACACCTATGACTCTGTTGAAGCCATTGATACGAAACTACTGGCGGGCAGCTCAGGTTACGATGTGGTCAGTCATGCCAGCTCACAGATTGCGCGCCTGATTCCAGCCAATATCCTTATGCCGCTGGATAAGGAAAAACTGCCTAACCTCAAGCACATGCGTGAAGACGTAATCAGCCAGATAGACGCCTTGTGGGATCCGGGCAATAAGCACATTGTGCCTTATATGTGGGGTACG